>WNWK01006064.1:10000-110929 GCA_009830355.1 Cherax destructor | reverse complement strand
AGTCTGTTCTCATAATACAATTTTTGGACCTTCTTATCAGGCTAGTAAGGATTGATGAGTAGCGTTTGGATTGTTCTCTGGTTATTAGACCCCTTCTATATTGTTTTCATATTGGTGCCTCTTATTTATGGATTTAAGGATGCTGGGTGTTAGCCAGGGATTGTTAAGTCTCTTAGCTGTGATCTGTTTAGTTTTTTTCGGGCAATGTCTGTTATAGAGGTTATGTGTTTTTAAGAAAGTTCTTGATGCATTCATTAATATCTGAGTGTGTTTCCAATTCGTTAAGCCAGTCAATGTTCGTCATAGCTGATAAAAATTATTAACAGCAGACTCATTATGTAGTCTGAAGGTAATTTTTGCAATTTCTTGGGGCAGAATGCCTAGGTTAGTTATGAGAAAGGTAGGGTAGTGGTCTGTGGTGTTTTCTGTGATTATGCCTGATTTTGAGGAGATATTGTGTTAGCCCAGATGTGGTCTAGTAACGAGGTACTATTATCAGAGATTCTTGTAGGTTTTGATATTGTTGGTAGTAATAAGCAGTTGCTCATAGTGTTTGTGAATTCAGTTACCTGCTATGTATGATAATTTATGTACTGTTTTATGTGTACCTGTACCTGAATAAACTTAATAAGCTCTTGAAACCAAAACCTTTATCAGATACCTTAAACTAGCTCATGTTAACATAATCCACAGAGGAGGAGACACAATTGAAATCAACAACTAGATGTATTTCGGCCCTGTGTGGTCCTAGGAATGTATTCACGTATTCCATAACCCGGTCCTTTCCGCCTCAATGAACGCGATTGGAATAGTGCGGATTCTATTCTATTCTAGGTGATTTGCCGGTATGGATGCCGGCCCGGGTTCTTCCAATTTGGTGACCCGGCATCGGCTCCCGGGTAGGGAAGTGTCGTGTAACGTCGGTACATGTACATGTGTGGCATTCCTGTGGTGGGCAGAGGGTCCTCTCCAATTCTATGGACAAACGATGTCCCAAAAAATAGTGCGGAGTAAGTTGGTAATGTATTTAATATTAGCACTGAGGATTTGAAGGTAATCAGAAGAGGCAAATGGGACACACACAGACTATATCTAATTCAAACCTTTCGGAGGGGTTGAATTGTGATGCCTCCTTGCTTCTGGTTAGACACCTTTTGAGTGATGATGAATGCGTTTCCATTTTTTCGGGTCGCCCTACGTTGGTGGGAGATGGCCAGTAGCTTAAAAATGCATCTCGAATAACTTTTCTTAATATAACCTTCTCATTTGCCGGGTTCTTTAATTTAATTTTTCAATTATTTAAGACAGTGTGTCAAGAAAAGTTTTAGTACTTCAAGTTTGAGTATTTGAGCAGAATTTATGGTAACGTCATTATATATGAAACACTAAAATGTTTTTAAACACACTTGTTTAATTCCGCATCTTCCTCTAATCTCCTCGTTCAAGCAAATTAGCAACTGCAAGAGATGTCTGCCCCAGTACTCGTTACACAGTTTGTCAAAATGTGGCCAGTTTCTAATTTTAAGCAACTACAAAAATGACAGGATGTGAAACTAGTTTTGCTGGCAAGATTTTCAAAATGTTTATTATTAAATATTGATACAGCACATTGTGTGACCATCATAATGTATATGACATTTGACAAGATCACAGCAAACACGTTTTTAATTGTATCATTAGATACACATCAGTATAGAGGTTAATGTCATTTTTTTTCCCGATGCCAGACACAACAGTCCAAATGTTTGCTATTTTGAAGAACAAATATTACCAGTGAAACAGCATACAGTAAGCTGCACTCGTCTTAATTAAGATATAACAAAGCTTGAAATAATTACGTTCCACCGAAAATGTTTAAAGAAATATAAGCTGGGCACAATATATCAATTATCTGATTAACCATATTCCGGTTTATTCAAGTTTGATAATCCCCGTAGGGACAATTAAAAATATAAGCAAATTCTTATAGTTGGGACTCACAAGTATAGAAATTCTGTGAAAAGTGAAGATGAAAAAATATATTTAGTGATTTTTATTCCCTCAACATTCTATGTTAAAATAAATTTAAAACATATCGGAAGTTAATTTACTTTAAGAATTTGGTAAATAATTACAGTTTAAAAATTACCAAAGTTAGTAATAGAAAAAAAGTGAAACACTTAATTTTACTTAAGACATAGACGAAGAATACAGTTCCAAAATAATGTCCAGATCAGAGGGCATAGAAGTCAATAACAACAATGACATAACAAATGTTACTAAGAACTTTCACATACAGTATGAATCTAACTTCCTCCTAATGTTATTACATTATATTAAGAGTTTAGTTTAATATCGAGGGAGAGGAGACATCACTCATTCGTGGATATATATAGGACAGCAGAGGAGACATCTGTGTTAGTTTACGCACAGATTTACACCGTTATTGTTCTTCGTGGGCTATGTTTTCGCCTGGGATTATACATCTGTGTTAGTTTACGCACAGATTAGTGTCGTTTCTCGTGATCGTTGGACAGTGTTCAGTGCGTCAGAGCCGTGAGCCACGTGAGGGTGGCTAAGGGCTCCGTCCGGGGACCTGAGCCTCACAGCTCCGAGCCCAGTGTGGGCGGCTGTGAGGTCATGGTCAGCAGCTCAGCTGCTGGTTCAGTCCCCACACCTAGTCACCATGTCAGGTCCAGGAGAGCGGCCTAAACGTTTATTGGAATACGAGAACGAGTCGGAGGACGACGTGGGGCCGATGGGAGCCCCAACCAAGAAGGCCAAGGATGCTGTAGAGACTGCTGTATCTGCCGATCTGCCACTAGTTCAGCCGGCAGATGCTACCCAAGAAGACCTGGTCCCCAGATAATAATAATAATAATAATAATAATAATAATAATAATAATAATAATAATAATAATAATAATAATAATAATAATAATAATAATATATCTTTATTTACTACAAGTACATGTTATACAGGCCTAGATGGACATGGGGAGCCACAAGGAGGCTGTGGCTCCTCAACTGGCGGGATTGGGCCCAACCAGGTACCCACCCCAGTTGCATCAACCACCACAGAGGATGTGGAATGGCTGACTCCCGTGGAAGACAGAATTCCCGCTCTGCTCGAACGCACACAACCATGGCCTTCAACAAATTCAAGGTTCCCGATTACGGATTTGTGAGGTATCTGGAGCATGCCCCACCTCCAGCTCCTCTGCGAGTTCACTCTCAGGAACGAGGTTTTGGTCATTCCTCAGGACGAGGATTCACACGAGGCTCTGGTGGCTAAAGCTCTCGCTTCACGGCGAGGCCTGGGTTCGATTCCCAGCCAGGGCAGAAACATTGGGCGTGTTTCTTTACACCTGTTGTCTATGTTCCCCATCAGTAAAATGGGTACCTGGGTGTTAGTCGACTGGTGTGAGTCGCATCCTAGGACACTGACCTAATCTGCCCGAAATGCTCAGCATAACAAGGGACTTTCTATATAGTAGTATGTCACTGATGTCAGCTAGGCCTGTATACCATGTACATGTACTTGTAGTAAAATGAAGATATTATTATTATTATTATTATAAAGGGCTGGTTGTGACACATCCCAGCATGGTGGAACTGGTTGCTTGGGAGAAGGTGTACAAGGGTGTGCTCTTACACGTACCTGTGCCCTCCCATTGGACCCCATTTTGGAACTGCCCAATATTGTCAAAGCAGAGCGACTCACTGCCACGGTGAACAAGGTACCCACCCGATAGGTGCTGATACACACAAAGGCTTACTCCCATGCACCTGGACCTTGGGGTCTGGGAAGGTTCAAGACCCGGCCGTACCTGACAGGCCCACTGCAGTGCTTCAACTGTCAGGGGTTCAGTAACATTGCAGCCACCTGCCAGCGAGGGAAGAAGTGTGGAGTGTGCAGCAAGGCACACGACTCGAAGGACTGCATTGCACTCCTCAAACAACCGACTAGCGAGGCCTCTCGGCCGGAGCCCAAATGTGCCAACTGCTCAAAGAGGCACCATGCCTGGAACCAGATCTGTCCTGTGATGGTGCAGCGCTGGCAGCAGGTGCGTCACCAGAACGGCTTGGCTCGCACGGCTACGCCCAACCTCAGAGCCGCCCAGCAACTGTCAGCATGGGCTCCAACCGCGGCACCACAGATGGGCGATACCAGCGAGTTTCCGGTACTGGGCTCCCAGCAGAGGCATCAGGGGGCAGTCACTGGCTTGCAGCTGCACGGCCAACAGCGGAGCCAGACAGCAAGATGGCCGAGAAGACAGAGTCACTGGGAAAAGCGACCACATGCCAGGAACACTACCCAGCAGGCCCCTGCTGGGCACCGTCAATCCACGCCATCCCACCAGCAAGCCTCTTCCCGAGGGCAGGCCCCTCCTGTGACCATCCAGAGTCAAGCAGCGGCTCCCCGCCAGGAGACCCGGAAGTCCATGGCTACTCTGGCCGGACCCAGGGTGCACCCAGCTTATGCAGCTGCAGTGTCGACAGCCACTCAAACTTACCCATTGGCTCAGGCCCAACACGAAGAGTCGTCCGACCCAACGCCTACAGAAGTATTGGTAGACTCATTTCCCACTCGGCTGAAGAAAACCATTGGGGTCATCTCAGAGCTCGTCTCTCGCCTGCTGCCGTCGGCAGAGGACAGGGGCACCTGCAGACAGCTCCTGTCATGGATGCTAGGCGTGGTCCTACTGGACAGGAAGGACTCAATGGAACTTCAAGCCATCATCCAGGAGTCTTTCCAATCTGTGATGGAGGAGACCCCAGAGTCACCAACAACGGAAGACGACGTGTCTCAGGCAGAGATGGAATCAGAGGGCCTCCTATACAACCCTTGAAGATCCTCCAGTGGAACATTTGTAGGCTGCAGCGGAAAATTCACTTAGTGATTGAAGCTGCGGTACAAGATGAGATCGATGTTTTCCTGCTCCAGGAGACACTTACCAGACCACCACATCAACCACTGCCACATATCCTGGGATTCTCAGCTTACCTTCAGCGCCTGGAAGGCACCGGCAGGGGCACGGCAGTCTATGTCAGGAATACTATCCCTCACTCGATCTCCATTGACCCCATCGACTGCGGGAGGGCGTGGAGGTACAGGCCGTCACATTACAACTTCCGGATGGACCTCTCGTGGTTTACAACATATACAGAAGCCCTCGGTCCACCCTTGACATTTCAGAGGTGGTAGCACTCGCCCCCTTGGAGGGTCTTCTTGTGGCTGGGGATGTCAATGCCCACCACCCGGTACTTAATTCTGTCTCCCCCACCAACGCAACAGGGAGGCACCTTGCGACTGTATTGGAGGATGTACCTGAAATCTCCCTCCTCAACAATGGGGAGCCAACCCATCACTACGGTGGCATCTGGACATCACACTCATCTCCAGCCGGCTTCTCTCGAGTGCAAGTTGGGAGGTCCACCTCCGTCTAACCAGTGATCACTTTGCAGTGGTCACCACACTGATGGTCCAGCGGCACCTGCCTCCCATGCATACCCCCAGATGGAATCTCAAGAAGGCCGACTGGCAGTGCTTCCAGGAGGTCATCAAGCACTGGTGGGCAGAGACCACTCTACCAGAAGATCCAGATGAGACGGCTCAGAGCCTACAGGCGGCCTTCACATGGGTGGCTGAGGCAGCCATACCTAGAATTACAGGCGGAGGGTCGTACAAGCGTGACTGGTGGTTCTACAATGAGGTAATCAAGGAACAGAACCACCGCATCAATGTCGTCCACAAGATTCACAGGCGATATCCCACAGCAGACCAGGGAACTGCGGGTGGCTATCCACCGCCTATGCTTAGGGTATCCCACGACGGATCATTGAACGGGCGAGAGAGGAGCTCTGTGCCCACTGTGACTGGATGGTTTCGACACCCCAGGTGCACTACCTGTTAGACTGCCCAGCTACATTGCCCCTTTGCCGCAGACACTTCCTGATGACCCCGGTGGGGCAGGCCTGGGAAGATGAGGCGGCACATCTCGTGTACTTGGCCATCAGAGACTTTGAGACCTTACTCCCAGTCATTGCACGTCACCCGCCTCCCCCCCCGCTGACGTCCCTGTGAAGGCCTGTTGAGGGCCTCCGCTGCACCCCACACCAACCACCATTAGATCAACCTAACTTTTGGGACATCGTTTGTCCATAGAATTGGAGAGGACCCCTCTTCCCTCCACAGGAATGCCACACATGTACATGTACCGACGATACACGACACTTCCCTACCCGGGGAGCCGATGCCGGGTCACCAAATTGGAAGAGACCCGGGCCGGGATCCATACCGGCAAATCACCTAGAATAGAATAGTTTAATATCTTTATTATGCACCCCATACCCATCCTGTGTGTGGTAGGTCAAAAGATTACAGAGGTACATAATGGGTCCAGGGACTGGACCCCAAAGTTTTGATAGCTGAACAAGTTACAAAGGTAATGAACTCCAGGTAGATCTGGTCACAATCATGTCAAGTTACAAAGGTATTTACAGATTACAGAGGTGGGTTAAATTTCATGTTTTTAGATTTTGCCACCAAAGTAGCTAGTTTATTGTGCACCCCATATCAATCCTGTGAACGGTAGTGCAAGATCATATGAATACACAAAAGGCCCAGGAACTAGGCCCCAAATGGGTTAACAGGTGTACATTTGTATTTATATCTACAGTTCGCTTATCTGTTACAAGCAAATTTAGGAAATTTGCTTAGTATATCTGGTATCTTATTTTCATTAATAAGATATCTTGACATGTCACATACGTTAATATACTGTCTATCTCTATATTCCTCAATAAGTGTACAATTAAGCACATAGTGTTCAAGACAGTGACCATATGCCTTAATTTATATCTTTATTATGCACCCCATACCCATCCTGTGGGCGGTAGTCAAAAGATTACAGAGGTACATAATTGGTCCAGAGACTGGACTCCAAAGTTTTGATAGCTGAACAAGTTACAGCGGTAATGAACTAGATCTGGTCACAATTATGACCAAGTTACAAAGGTAGTGAGCGCCAGGTAGAGCTGGTCACACTCATGACAAGTTACAAAGGTAATGAACTTGATCTGGTCACAATCATGACAAGTTACAAACGTAATGAGCTCCAGGTAGAGCTGGTCACAATCATGACAAGTTAGAAAGGTAATGAATCATAAACACGTCCATACATGGTTACAATCATGAACAAATTACAGAGTAATGAGCAATTAACAAACATTCTAGGGAATGCATCCATTGCCCCAACTACAGATGTTGCTAGGTGCCTGTCCCTCTTCGGTAGGACAGCCAGACAGCCATTGCAAACAGCAGCAGGTTGCGCCAGGATCTGCTGCTTGCAGGAGCACCATCGACCCTCCCAAAAAGGTCCAAGAGGTCAGCGACTCCGCTAGTAGCCCGAGGGAGAGCTGCCCTTGGGATGTGTCAACGTCCTGGTGGACGCCAATTTTATTGCAGATCCCAGGCCCTCTCTGTCTGCTGGGAGGGGCTGTTGGTTGTTCCCACCTGGAGCCCCTCCTGGTGCCCAGACATCCACCATGCGCACGGATGTTGAAGCTTGAGGAACTGAGTGCATACTGCCTGTGACACACCTGACAGCTGCCTCGCAGTCGAACTCCACGGCGCTGTCCCTTCAGTGGAAGTTCCCGGGAGCCCGGCACACCCTGTGCCGTCGCTGACATCGTGGGCTGGGAGGGGAAAAGTACCCTATACAGTTGGGGTGGCGCTGGGAGTTGGGTGGGTGAGGCGGGGGAGTTGAATGGTTGAGGCGCAGGGGAGAGGGGTTATTAAGAGGGTCACTGTTTACTATACACGGGGCAGCCCGGGGAGGGGGGTGAGGGGCACTTCCCTACACACTGATTGCTCACTGTTGTTTACACTGTTCTGCCTACTACAAACACAGCATTTATTTGTTTCCCATGCACATCTTGAAAGATATGGGCATGTGACTCCCCAAAACCAGTGTTCCCTTCATCTTCACCCACACACCCCGCCCCCTTCTTCCCCGTCGGCGTGGGGGAGGAGGCACTGACTGGTCCCGATCTGGACACTCGGCACCACACCCAACCCTCACAAACTGCACAACATTTCCACTATTTATGCTGAAACGATGCACTGGGATGTCCTCTCGCTGCTCTGGAATCTTCCCAGAGCATTCACACTAACCACATAATTTGCATTTAGTTTGTTCATCATCTGTGTGTCTCCCAAACTGCCAGAAGTACTTGTAACCAAGCCTAAGCCTGGCCACTACAACATCAGTCAGTCTGTTCACATTGCAAGTTGCTCCATAACATACTTATATGTACATTCAAGTTATCATAGTGTGTTATAGATCTACTCAGACTTCTAACTTCATTTCTATAACAATCATTATATGCTAGACACAGATATACCAAAGTTATATTCTACATTCTCCTTCTGGGTACTCTTCTTGGCTAACATATCAACTTTATCATGAAGGAGTAATCCAATGTGTGATGGGATCCATAGCAATTGTACATTAATTCCTTTGTCCCGGATTTTTGAGTATCTATACCTGGATTCTCAAATGAGCATGTTGTTGGAGTCATTATATGAGTCAAGAGCCTTTAATGATGATATTCTATTCTATTCTATATGATCTGCCGGTATGGATCCCGGCCCGGGTCTCTTCCAATTTGACTTAATGATGATAGAGTCAAGCTCAGTATCATAAGTTCTTCTTCTTGGTTCGCCGGTACTCTCCCGGCATAAGTTAGCTTTAGTGCCATTAGGATTGGAAACAAGATATATATTATTATACTATAAAGGATATATACTAGGAATAAGGTAAAAAGAGTTATTTACATTTACATGTGTGTTAGTTAAAAAAAAAATAATTCTCCCTTTCAGTCGCTACATTCATTAGGTACCTTTTGGTTCTCTTCTTGAACTGGCTCGTGCTATGACTGGCTTTGACATGTGCAGGCAGTCTGTTCTATTCCTTTATTGCTGTACAATAAAAGGTGTTTGAAGCCTGGCCACTGACTGTGGGTACTACAAAGTTGTGCTCTCTCCCCCTAGTACTATGACTGCTTTGGTTCCCAGCCTTGACAAAATTAGCAGCAAGATATTCTGGACACTGTGAGCAATTTTATAAACTTGATTTAACTTCAGTTGTTGTTGTTGATTCGCCTGTACTCTCCCGGCCCGGGTCTTTTCCAGATGGTGACCCGGCCCGGGTCTTTTCCAGATGGTGACCCGGCCTTGTCTCCCTGTCTTGGGAGTGTCTGAGACCTATGTCTCCCATAGGAGGAGGTTCAAGTACCCCCTCATCGTCTGGGACCAACTGTCCCCAGGCATAGCCATGTTCCCCGCCCTCATGGGGCTCGTATGGAGAAGGTAGGCCCCTTGTCTGCAATTACCCACGCCCCAGGGGGACCCTGGGAATGACAGTCTTCTGAGCTACAGATGGTAGCAAGCTCCGGCTCTGGCACCTACCCCACCCTAGAAGGGCTGGGCATTGTATCCTCCAACTTCAGTTGTTTTACTCTGTCTTCAATATTCAGCATATCCAATTGTTGTAATTCATCCTGGCCTACATGTTCTCTTGGACCCAGGTCCAGGATGAATCTTGCCATTTTGTTCTGGGTGATTTGCAGTCTATCTCAGTTTTTTTGTCAAGGCAGAGTACCATGAAGAGCAAGCGTAGTCAATATGACATTGTATAAGGGCTAGACATAGGGTCCTGCGAGCCTCAGTAGGTAGACATTGTGCTTGTCTGTAGAGGAACTTCAGTCTGGCATTTAGATTTAGATTTTTATTTCTCTGTAAAGATTACAATGTGTGGTTTACATATGAGATAATAATTACAAAGATGGCCACTAGCATACCTGGGCATGCTAGGCATTTCGGACAGACTAATAATAGTTCTTAATCTATATTACATATTACAAATGATTAAATAGATTTACAATAGTGAGGTAGTTCAGAATATTTAGATTATGACAATTTATAAAATTAGTAACGAGAATGGTTAACAATTTATAAAATTAGTAACGAGAATGGTTAACAATTTATAAAATTAGTAACGAGAATGGTTACGTCTTGGGAGGAAGACACCATGCCCAGTCTTTCTAGGGTAGGGTAGGTGCCAGAGCCAGAGCTTGCTACCACCTGCAGCTCACAAGACTGCCATTCCCATTATCCTCCCTGGGGCGGGAAAGAAGGCAGACCAGAGAAGCCTATCTTCTCTCTACGATCCCCGTGAAGGCGGGGAATGTGGCTAGGCCTGGGGACAGTTGGTCCCAACGATGAGGAGGTACTTGTACCTCCTCCCATGGCAGACATTAGTCTGAGATACTCCCGAGAAAGGGAGCCAAAGCCGGGCCACCATTTGGAAAAGGCCCAGGCCGGGAGAGTACCTGGAGTATACCTGGAGAGAGTTCCAGGGGTCAACGCCCCTGCGGCCCGGTCTGTGACCAGGCCTCATGTTGGATCAGAGCCTGATCAACCAGGCTGTTACTGCTGGCCTCACGCAGTCCAACGTACGAACCACAGCCTGGCTGATCAGGTACCAACTTTAGGTGCCTGTCCAGTGCCTGCTTGAAGACAGCCAGGGGTTTGTTGGTAATCCCCCTGATGTATGCTGGGAGGCAGTTGAACAGTCTTGGGCCCCTGACACTTATTGTGTTGTCTCTCAACGTGCTAGTGGCACCCCTGCTTTTCATTGGGGGATGTTACATCGCCTGCCGAGTCTTTTGCTTTCGTAGGGAGTGACTCTCGTGTGCAAGTTTGGTACTAATCCCTCGAGAATTTTCCACGTGTATATAATAATGTATCTCTCCCGCCTGCATTCTAGGGAGTACAGGTTTAGGAACGTCAAGCATTCCCAGTAATTTAGGTGGTTTATCGCAGTTATGCGTGCCGTGAAGGTTCTCTGCACATTTTCTAGGTCAGCAATTTCACCTGCCTTGAAAGGTGCAGTTAGTGTGCAGCAATATTCCAGCCTAGATAGAACAAGCTAAGATAAGATAAGATTTCTTCGGATTTTTAACCCCGGAGGGTTAGCCACCCAGGAAAGTCAGTGCGTCATCGAGGACTGTCTGTCTTATTTCCATCGGGGTCCTTAATCTTGTCCCCCAGGATGCGACCCACACCAGTCGACTAACAACCCAGGTACCTATTTGCTGCTAGGTGAACATGACAACAGGTGTAAGGAAACACGTCGAAATGTTTCCACCCGCCGGGAATCGAACCTGGGCCCTCCGTGTGTGAAGCGAGAGCTCTAGCCACCAGACCACCGGGCCACCAGCGACCTGAAAAGTGTCAACATGGGCTTGGCATCCCTGGTTTTGAAGGTTCTCATTATCCATCCTGTCTTTTTTCTAGCAGATGCGATTGCTACGGTGTTATGGTCCTTGAAGGTGAGATCCTCTGATCCGGCTGATCAAGAAGAAGAAGAAGGTTACGTCTTGGCATGTTACATTGTTTCTATTAAATATTCTATATTGGAGTATATCCGGCAAACTTAAGACTAGTTTGAGATTATTTAGGCAATAGCTATATTCGGGATTTTATGTTAACTGAGGAGGATGTGTGTGTGTGTGTGTGCATGGATAGGTGGTTTTCATGTAGTTAGTTGATGGTGGGGTGTGTTAGTGAGATAAGATGTTTTTTGATGATGGTGGCTGAGTCTGCAATTCTGGAATTTTCAGGTAGGGAGTTCCAGATTTTAGGCCCTCTAATGTACATTGAACGTTTGTATAGATTTAACCGGACACGGGGCATTCGCTTTCTTTACTACACTGTTCCCTATCAGTTCTCCTGACCTGTTGTTGAAACTTGTGAGTTCATTACCTTTGTAACTTGTGAGTTCATTACCTTTGTAACTTGTGAGTTCATTACCTTTGTAACTTGTGAGTTCATTACCTTTGTAACTTGTGAGTTCATTACCTTTGTAACTTGTGAGTTCATTACCTTTGTAACTTGTGAGTTCATTACCTTTGTAACTTGTGAGTTCATTACCTTTGTAACTTGTGAGTTCATTACCTTTGTAACTTGTGAGTTCATTACATTTGTAACTTGTGAGTTCATTACCTTTGTAACTTGTGAGTTCATTACCTTTGTAACTTGTGAGTTCATTACCTTTGTAACTTGTGAGTTCATTACCTTTGTAACTTGTGAGTTCATTACCTTTGTAGCTTGTTAGTTCATTACCTTTGTAACTTGTGAGTTCATTACCTTTGTAGCTTGTTAGTTCATTACCT
Source organism: Cherax destructor (assembly GCA_009830355.1). Lineage (NCBI taxonomy): Eukaryota > Metazoa > Arthropoda > Malacostraca > Decapoda > Parastacidae > Cherax > Cherax destructor. Next base: position 98,707 of record WNWK01006064.1, on the reverse strand, counting down.
TTGTAACTTGCTCAGCTATCAAAACTTTGGGGCCCAGTCTCTGGACCCATTATGTACCTCGGTAATCTTTTGACTACCGCCCACAGGATGGGTACGCCCACAGGATGGGTACGCCCACAGGATGGGTACGCCCACAGGATGGGTACGCCCACAGGATGGGTACGCCCACAGGATGGGTACGCCCACAGGATGGGTACGCCCACAGGATGGGTACGCCCACAGGATGGGTACGCCCACAGGATGGGTACGCCCACAGGATGGGTAAGCCCACAGGATGGGTATGGGGTGCATAATAAAGATATCAAACTAAACTAACTTCGCCGGTACTCTCCCGGTCCGGGTCTTTTCCAGATGGTGACCCAGCCTTGGCTCCCTGTCTAGTGAAGGAAATAAATGGTATAAAATACCGACACAGTGTGTCGGTATTTTATCAAGTCACAATGTTTGTGACTTGATAAAGCCCACTGTGTGGGCGAAACGTTGTCAATAAAGGATCACATTATACTGCTTATATGTTTATTTTTCCAGGAAAGGTAAAGGAGAAACGTAGAATTGTCGGTCACTCTCTTCATAGCTGTGTCATCCATGAGTTTGGATACTTCATTATCGTCAGTACAGACAACAATGAAGGAGTCTATCAAAGAGAGGATAGCTGTAAATTGGAAAAAAATCTGAAAATTCCATTTTTGTTCAGACATTACGTGCATGCGTCATCAAAAGAAATGTTGAAATGACTATAATTCGTTGTAAAAGCATCGTACAAACCAAACTTACACCAAAATGTTGCCAAATTGTTAAACTATTTTTCTGTAAGCATAACTCATTTTTCGATTTTTTTCGCATTTTTTTTATCCGTGCGACGCGGCGTCACACCTATTTCTATTGGAGAATTTACATACAGTAAACATTCCCCCTTACTAAGCTTCACTGACTTTCTTTAGTTTTTCTGTGTTATTAACTCTTAAAAAAGTTTGCAATAGAAAAGAAACGAGTACATAATATGAAGGATAAGGCAATTTACATTAGACATCCCTTATATTAAACAGGTTTTCTAATTTGAAAGCAAAAATTATATTATTGAACAGTTCAACATGAAATTTAACCCACTCTTAATTTAATATAATAACATTAGGAGAAAGTTAGATTCATATTGTATGTGAAAGTTCTTAGTAACATTTGTCATGTCATTGTTGTTATTGACTTCTATGCTCTCTGATCTCTGGACATTATTTTGGAACTCTATTCTTCGTTTATGTCTTAAGTAAAATAAGTGTCACTTGTTTTCTATTACTAACTTTGGTAATTTTTATACTGTAATTATTTATCAAATTCTTTAAGCAGATTATCTTCCGATGTGTTTTAAATTTATTTTAACATAGAATGTTGGGGGAATAAAAATCACTAAATATATTTTTTTCGTCTTTACTTTTCACAGAATATTTTTACTTGAGAGTCCCAACAATTAGAATATTCTTATATTTTTACTTGTCCCTACGGGGATTATGAAAATTTAATAAACCAGAATATGGTTAATCAGAATATTTATAATTTCTGCTCAGCTGTATTTGTTTGAGCACTCATCCTTCTACGACCAACCAAGTCATAATGTCATGGTCAGTGTGATCCTTCAGCAGATTTGGCAAAAAAATTCAGTGGAACGTAATTATTTCAAGCTTTGTTACATCTTAAGATGAGTGCAGCTCACTGCATGCTGTTTCACTGATAATATTTGCTCTTCAAAATAGCAAACATTTTGACTGTTGTGTCTGGCATCAAGGGAAAAAAATGACATTAACCTCTATACTGATGTGTATATAATGATACTAATTAAAACGTGTTTGCTACGATCTTGTCAAATGTCATATAGTATGGGAATTTCTGTGCGAACTGCCCCTAGGTGAGCGGCAAACTTAGCCAGCCCATTCTCGTTACATCATTCCCCGTCCAGCGACCATACCATACTGGGTGGACGTTGGTGCTCTGCATCCTGGTGACATTGAGACTCAACTTTATTTTCACCAACATGGCGGCAGCTGGTAGAAGGTGCATCAACACGATCTGTCTTGAAATAGTGAAGGGCGTGTTACACCCGTCATCAGTGGCCACAGTCTTACCTACGATATTGCAGGACATCTACAAGATCGACATTGGAGACTTATATGGTGTGGCCCTAAATGGGATGACAAGAGTGTTTGTGAAATTGTCGTCAACTCAGGAGTAAGAACGGCTGGTCGACAGTTATCAAGATTATGTTTACGCAGTTAACGCAAGCATGGAAGTGAGGATGAGAGATGTATCCCATTCCTATACGTGGATTAGAGTGCGAAACGTTCCGTTTGAGGCAGATCCAGTGGATTTAATGACAGTCTTTAAAGAATACAGAATTGTCCATGCTGTGAATGTGGGGAAGTGGCATGAGGGGCCCTTCGAAGGGCTCATGGACGGCTCTTATTCATTGAAGATGACCATCAGGTGACCCATACCATCATACGTGGTTATGCCTGAGTTCGGGACTCAGGTTTATGTGACGTATGTGGGGCAAAGACGAACGTGCCGTAGATGCTGGGCTTTCGAACATGTGGCGGCGGATTGCCCGAAGAGAGGGCAGCAGCAATTTGAAGAGAGTATGAATCACAAGCGCAAGTCGGAAGAGGGTAATGAAAGGTCAAACATGGAGCAGGAGCCATCTACAAGGTCATGGAGTGAGATAGTAGAGGGTAGTGCAGAAATATGCCAAACACTACCTGCAATGGCTACGGTAGAGCAGCAAGAAATAGCAGAAGTGGAGGAGGGTACTGCGGAGGTCAGCCCCAATATGTCATTGGAAGGGGTCTTGGAGAGCCTCCTAGATAATGCACTGCCGGAGTTAGGTGCGGCAGCAGGAAAAATCTTACAGGAAGATAATGCAATTGGTGGTGATATGGAAGCTGATAGTCCAGAGATAACAGGGTTCATGGGTAAGACGGTGAGTGTGGAAGTGCATGAACGTGAAAAGGATATTGGTAATGGTATGGTAGTGGCGGGGGAATCCCGAAAGAGATCTTTCGCCTCATCAAATGCAGAAGATGTATTAACACCTGCGCAAAGAACATGCAAAAAGCCTTTGGTGGATGCGTCAAAAAGGGAAAAGGGAGGGTTGCGCATTAAGGAAGGTGCCAAGGGTGGGAAATGCGTAAGTAGGGGAGGAGGCACAGGGAAAACTGACGTGACGCATCCGCCAAGGTCGAGAGGTAAACCTACATTATTGTTTTCCAGTGTATAACTATTAACGTAAATGGTATGAGGGCAGAAGTTAAAAGGAAGTGGGTGGAGGTGACACTGAGACGTTTTGGTGTGCAAGTAGGATTTTTGCAGGTACATAATTATAGGTATAGAAGAGACTTACGTTTGGCAGGATATGATGTGTATGCTGGATCTTCAGAGAGATTGAAGGGAGGGGTTGCGGTAGTAATAAAGGTGTCAAGCCCTTTTCATTTGATAGCATGGGAGGAGTGTGGGGGGGATGTATAGTCAAGGTGGATGGAGAATGGGGTGGGGTCAGAGTATGCTTTGTAGGGGTTTATATGCCGGCGGAGTTTTGTAGGAAGGTCAAGGATGAATTCGTGAACGAATATCTTGTGTATGCCTTAGGAGGGATGCCAGGTGTAGTGATAGTGGGTGGGGATTGGAACTGCGTCATTAGGAATAAAGATGTAGAACCTAGGGGAGCGGGATGTATGTTAGGGGTCTTAAGGGATGTGTTAATAGTGGTAGAATTACCGACAATATGTTAAGTAAAAGGACACAAATGCAACTAATGAGACATTTTATTGTGGCAACGTTTCGCTCTCCAGGGGCTTTTTCACGGCTTGAAAAAGCTCCTGGAGAGCGAAACGTTGCCACAATAAAATGTCTCATTAGTTGCATTTGTGTCCTTTTACTTAACGTCTTAAGGGATGTGTTGAACAGCGTAGGGTTAAAGAACGTGGTAGGGGGGGGGGAGCACACATACTTTCGAAAAGGATATGCAGCTAGATTGGACAGGATTTATGGGTCAGATCAGGTAGTGACTGGAAGTATACAAACGATAGATGTAGGGTTTTCCGACCATAGAGGGGTACTGGTAGATGTTAATTGGGAAGGGGCGGTTAGATGGTATAGGGACTACCGGAAAATGAATGTTAAGTTGTTGAGTGGAGAGGACAATTTCCTTTATGGCTTTTAGTTCTTCCTGCAATTCTTGTCACCTGTAAGATTCCTTCAGCTTAAGTTCGATATATGCTATTTCATTGACCAGTTCCTCTCTTCGTATTTTATCTGACAGATTTAACCTATGATAAACCAATAAAATGAAACACTGACTTATTTCTGATCAGAGGAAACATTTCTCTGACAGTTTCACAGAAAGCAATTCGATTAATAAAACTGACACATTAAAACTCACAAAATACTGAGAGGAATCGACAAGATGTACAGAGACAGGATGTTCCAGAGATGGGAAACAGCAACAAGGGGTCACAATTGGAAGTTGAAGACCCAGATGAATCACAGGGATATTAAAAAGTATTTCTTCCGTCACAGAGTTGTCAGGAAATGGAACAGTCTGGGAAGTGATGAAGTGGAGTCAGGATCCATACATAGCTTTAAGAAGAGGTATGATTAGGCTCATGGAGCAGCGACCAGTGAAGAGGCGGGGCCAGGAGCTGTGAATTGACCCTTGCAACCACAACTAGGTGAGTACAACCTAAAATCAGGAGAGATCTTCCTGTGAGTAAAAAAAAAAATACTAAAAGTTGAAAGTTTACCAGAAGATGCTTACCCCAGTCATTACACAGAATGTATGTAATAAAATTTACACCTACACAGCCTAAAACCAAGGAATATTTCATCCATTGCATATGATGTATAGTCCATTAAAGATTGATGCCGTTCACAATTGTGTTATTTTAATCGGGAAAAGGCGCTACACCTGTGAGGGCCACATAGCGCCTGCGGAATAAGAGACATTTAGATTCAATCCAAGTAAGGGAATGATGAATCCAGGTCGCTAGATCAAGCCATTCCCTTTCGAGAAGTATATAATATATATTTCTACAAGTACATGTACAACTTATACAGACCTAGCTGACAACTGATAATGCAAAATGCTACTAGTGTATACCATGTTTAGATTAAAAGTGGCAAAATGGCACCTACACACTCTGTTAACAATACAAACCTTTTAATTAGGATACTCGAGTGTTGAAATTTTTAAGATCAGATGAAGGTTTGTAAAATTATGCCACGGAAACTAATTTCAGGAATGTTCTATATAAAATCAAGCAGAGAGCACCTGAACTTGTCAGATGTTCCAGAGCCTTCACCTGGTAAAAGTTTACCAGGGATGATAAACTGAAGCCAATCAGGAAATGAATTCTAAAGTTTTAAAAGAAAATCTTGTTTGGAGACGAGAACACTGTACCTCAAGGTGTCGCCTCTGGCACAAACTTTCTAAACACTCGAAAATTTGAAACAATTTAAAAACGTGAATTTTCAATAATTCTCAGGCTGTTTTTGCAGTTCTTTTCTAGTTAAATTTCTCTACAATCATAAGAATATAAGAAAGAAGGCCCAAGAAGGAACACTGCAGCAGGCCTACTGGCCCATGCAAGCCAGGTCCAAGTCACCTACCGACCTTAGCGACCGGGTCACCTTCTGGAAAAGACATTCAAGTTCAAGCCCCAGCTAGTCAGGTCCGGGTTACATCCACCTAAGAATGAAGGATCACTGCATCAGACCCATTAGCACAAGCTAGTCAGGTCCAACTCACACCTACCCACACCCACTCATGTATTTGTCTAACCAATTTTTAAAACTACACAACGTTTTAGCTTCAATGAAAAACTAATGTTAAAGACCTGGGAGTGATCATGTCAAAGGATCTCACCTTCAAGGACCATAACACCGTAGCAATTGCATCTGCTAGAAAAATGACAGGATGGATAATGAGAACCTTCAAAACCAGGGATGCCAAGCCCATGTTGACACTTTACAGATAGCTTGTTCTATCTAGGCTGGAATATTGCTGCACACTAACTGCACCTTTCAAGGCGGGTGAAATTGCTGACCTTGAATATGTGCAGAGAACCTTCACGGCACGCATAAGTGCGGGAGAGATACATTATTATATACACATGGAAAATTCTCGAGGGCTTAGTACCAAACTTGCACACGGAAATCACTCCCTAAGAAAGCAAAAGACTCGGCAGGCGATGTAACATCCCCCCATCCTTTGTATGGACTGATGAAGCCACTGTGTGGCGAAATGTTTCCTCAATAAAGATACCCAAGTGTTGCATATGTGTCTAATTTATCAACTTGTCGGTTCTCTGAACCATTCCTCTACATGCTTAATGTTGAAGACAGTAAAACAACTGAAGTTAAATCAAGTTGATAAAATTGCTCACAAACAGTGTCCAGAATATCTTGCTGCTAATTTTGTCAAGGCTGGGAACCGAAGCAACCATAGTACAAGGGGGGAGAGAGCACAACTTTGTAGTACCCACAGTCAGTGGCCAGGCTTCAAACACCTTTTATTGTATAGCAATAAAGGAATGGAACAGACTGCCTGCAAATGTCAAAGCCAGTCATAGCATGAACCAGTTCAAGAAGAGAGCAGCTAAGAGGTACCTAATTTTCACAACGACTGTTTGGAAGGAAATCCGTCATTTGTGGCAGAAGGAACTGGTACGCTCCCTCTCTACTTCGGCACTGAGTTCTGTCCGATCTTTCAATGGCCCCTGCCCTTGGGCTCGCCATCCCAATCGCTCAGTGGATGTTGCACTGACTCGCCTCCGGGTTGGGCACTCACGACTGGCGGCTCATCTACACCACCTTCGAATGATGGACTCTCCGTACTGCCCGTGGTGTCTCTCACAGCCTGAGACGGTGGAACACTTATTACTGTGGTGCCCGCGTTATCACTCTGGACGGACTGTTCTACGTGCGGCTTTGCACATGTTTGGGGTGCAATCTTTAACCCTACCTCTCCTTAATGGGAAGGGGCTTGATCCTCCAGACCGTCAGGAAATATTGGCCTGTACCTGCACATTCTTGCTGGCTTCAGGGCGCATTAAGGACATATAATACGCAGTTATTAGTTTAACATCCTTCCACTTTGGTCGAGGTTCCTTCTCCGAGCGTTGGACGGCAGGGCTTGATACGGCGTATGCTGTCAGTGGCCCTATAAAACCCCAACAACAACAACAATTACTAATGAATGTAGCGACAGAAGGAGAATGATTTTTTATTTTTTTTAGCTAACACACATGTAATCTTACCTTATTCCTTGTATATCTCCTTTATAGTACAATAATAAGATATTGTCTTTATATTATAACAATAAGATAAAAGGACCCGAATGGAAATAAGTCACTCTGACTTTTTTGGGTTATCCTAGGTTCTTTACACATATGCTGCTATGTATGATAATCTATGTAACTGTATTTGTGTATACATGAATAAACTTACTTATTTGGGGAATGTATTTTTCCCGGACTTCCTGGAGCCAGGATTTAATATTATACGTTTTGGCTGCCCTTAACAACCACAATAACAACAAATATTTTATTTAAAAGATTTTACAATATTACATGTAACTATTCAAGAGTATAATTATTGTTGTAAATAACACTTATGAAGCACAGTATTACAACGGTATAATATCTTGGTACAATACTTGGAGAAGTTACTTCATTCTTAGGGCGGCCGTGTCAGCAGGTGATGGTAGACCATCAACACGTTGCCATTTTAAGTATTCCTAAATATCATGAAGAAAGAGTTAACAATAACCACAACCACACTGCTGGTGGCTCTAGGAGCTACATTCTGTCTTGGTGTCTTCTGTGGCTACAAATTCAAGAGCTGGAGGATTGAGTGGCTCAAGAGACGTCGGGAGAGGCTACAGAGGAAGATCATCCAGACACAGGCAGAACTTGACATGATACAGAAATCTTAGTACATACAGTACTCTGTTTCAAGTGTAGTTGTAAGTATATAGAACAATTGTAATGGCTAATATTGGGTCTAGAAGCTCCAGCGAATTATTTTTTAGTTTCATTTCTATAACAAATAAAACTGGTCTGCATTTGGAATGTTTTTAATTTTTATTTTTATTCATGGTTTTGATCTTACATATTCTTGGGCTGCTGATTGTAAATATCTAAACCATTTTCTCTATCACGTAAGGATTTTGAATAAAATACAAATTAATGATAAAAATGGGAATTTTTAATAAATTGTTACTTTATTAAAATAAGGCAAGTAATCATGAAAAAGCACATTCTGTTAGTTTTAAGAACATATGAATTCCAAATCAACATGAATCAAATCAAATGATTTTATTAGAAAAATATGCTCCTAATGGTTAGCCTACATATTGAATCGAAGGAGGACCGCTACTGGTACCAACCGAATGTTGTTCCAGGAGCTAGAAGCCTGTGTTCCTTCAGTCTAGAGCCAAGTAACTGTGCACTTTCTTTCGGAAGGTTAAGATCTCTCACCAAGTCATTGAGCTCAACTTGGTTGAAAGGTTTGGGATCGTCATTTGTTGGTGGTTCATAGTCTACTTCCATATCCTTAGAATCACTGGTATCAAACTCTGATGAAATTTGCCATGTCTCAGGTGGCACAGGTACAGGAATATCTTCAGAGTGTGGAACAGCCTTATTACTGAAGGAATATTTGGGAATATATGGAGAATATATTTTTAAAGGAGGAACACTGCAGCAGGCCTGTTGGCCCATACTAGGCAGGTCCTTCACAATCCGTCCCACTAACAGAATATTTGCTCAACCCAATTTTCAATGCTACCCAAGAAACAAGCTTTGATAATTCTATTTACTCATGTGCAAGTCCCACTCAAATCCAATCCCTCTCACTCATGAATTTATCCAACCTAAATTTGAAACTACCCAAGGTCCTAGCTTCAATAACCCTACTAGGCAGACTGTTCCACTCATCAACTACCCTATTTCCAAACCAATACTTTCCTATATCCTTTCAAATCTAAACTTATCTAACTTGAATCCATTATTGTGGGTTCTCTCTGGAGAGATATCCTCAAGACCTTATTTATATCCCCTTTGTTAATACCCATTTTCCACTTGTATACCTCGATCATGTCTCCCCTCATTCTACGTCTTACAAGTGAATGTAATTTAAGGGTCTTCAATCTTTCTTCGTAAGGAAGATTTCTAATGCTATGTATTAATTTAGTCATTCTACGCTGAATGTTTTCTAATGAATTTATGTCCATTCTGTAATATGGAGACCAGAACTGAGCTGCGTAATCTAGGTGAGGCCTTACTAATGATGTATAAAGCTGTAATATAACCTCTGGACTTCTGTTGTTTACACTTCTTGATATAAATCCCAGTAATCTATTTGCCTTATTACGTACGCTTAAGCATTGCTGTCTTGGTTTAAGGTTGCTGCTTACCATCACCCCCAAGTCCTTCTCGCAATCTGTATGGCTAAGTTCTACGTTATTTAACTTATAAGTGCTTGGGTTATGGACACTCCCAAGCTTCAGTACCTTGCATTTATCTACATTGAACTGCATCTGCCACTTTTCTGACCACAACACTTTGTAAAATGTAAATCACACTTTGTAACCTTTACAAAGAAAAAATATTTATTTATTACAGTAAACCCCTGGTTTTCGTGATTTTTTCGTTCCAGAATGCTGTTCAAGTGCCGTTACCAAATGAATTTGTTCCCATAAGGAATAATGTAAATTAGATTGATCCTTTTAGACCCCCAAAAATACACTTACAAACACACTTACAAAAATACACTTACATAATTGTTCGAGTTTGGAGCATCACGAAAACCGGGGTCCACTGTATTTATTTATAACAGAAAAAATAGTTATTTCTAGTGCTTTTTTTTTTTAGGGAAGGGAGAGATAAGCAAAAAATTTATATGATAGATTGAATGTATCAGGTAAATTTATACATCCTGCCAGTAAGTAGGCATGCTTCACTGTCCCAGCAATGTAAACAATACTAATAATGCCAACACATGAGCAATGTGTCTGGAGTATTCATAGGGGTTATGTTAAGTATAGTAGTATTAGAATGAAGGAACACTGCAGTAGGCCTATTGGTCATGCTAGGCAACTCCTCACACCCAACCATATCTAATCATAAGAACATAAGAAAGAAGGAACACAGCAGCAGGCCTACTGGTCCATGCAAGGCAGGTCCAATTCTCCCACCGACTTAAGCCAATGCCCTGACCTAGTCAGGTCAGTCACATTCACTTAAGGGAGGAGCACGGCATCAGACCTAGTAGCACAAGCTAGTCAGGTCCAACTCACACCCACCACACCCACTCATGTACAGTATTTATCATATACCCATTCAATCTATATTTTAATCTACCCAAAGTTCTTGTGCCAGTGATGCCACCTGGGAGTTTGTACCACTCATTTACAATTCTTTTGTCAAGCCAGAAAGGATATCCTTTCTAATTTTGTGCAACTTGTGTCCATTGCTGCGAGACCTGTCTTGGTTACATAATTTCATCAGGTTGGGTTGGGTTAGGTTAGGTCAGGTCATTTCCAATAGTTAAATAGGTTTTTTAATATTTGCCATCCAAAATCATTATTTTCCAATTTGCACAAAATAAATATGTCCATATGTGAGGGGCCCAAGATTGTTCAACTGCCTCCCAGCATACATCAGGGGGATTACCAACAAGCCCCTGGCTGTCTTCAAGCAGGCACTGGACAGGCACCTCAAGTCGGTACCTGATCAGCCGGGCTGTGGTTCGTACGTTGGACTGCGTGCGGCCAGCAGTAACAGCCTGGTTGATCAGGCTCTGGTCCAACAAGAGGCCTGGTCACAGACCGGGCCGCGGGGGCGTTGACCCCTGGAATTCTCTCCAGGTAGACTCCAGGTAGATTGCACAAATCCTATTATAAATTTTTGCAGAGCTCAATGGAACCCTTAAACTCTATACATGTACAGTGGTACCTCTACTTACGAGCAAAATTGCTCCAGTCGGCTATTCAAGTGACGATACCGAAGGAATTTTTCCCATAAGAAATAATGAAAATTAGGTTAATCCATTTCAGACCCCCAAAAATACACTTACAAAAGCACCTACAAAAATACACTTACATAATTGTTCGAGTTGGGAGCTGCTCGTAAGTAGAGGTACCACTGGTTAGGTTAGGTTAGGTTAGGTTAGTGCTTCCATATGAATATGGTATTATGACAGATGTAGCATTTGATTTTCTAATAAAAATCATTATTATAGTTCTGTATTCATAATTTTTAATTGTTTAAGTTGTTTGATTATTCATTTTTTAAAGTTGCTTCTCAGTAAAAGCTTAGCCGTTGGTTTATATTTTCAGTTATGTACAAACTTTTTAAAACACATGTACAGATTGTTATTTTGGGAGATGTTACCAAAAATAAATGATTTATGTAACCAACAGTTTACCTTGGAACAGCCAGTCAACATTAAGTAATCAGTCATATGAGGAACCTGGAAAGGGCCAATCATTTATAAGTATTCAGTAACCTGACACTCCTACAGTGAGTCACATGACAACTGCACCAAACATAGCCTACCTACATAGACTATGATCCATTTCAAAATAAGGCATATGTATCTTCACTAGTATCATGGTTTCTTAGTGTGAATCATGTGAATTTAGTCATGACATAATTAGTGACTTCAGGGGACAAGATGAATGAGCATTTGCTACAGGCATTTCTAATACATAGTGATTTATCCAAAAACTCAGTTACAGTGGTACCTTGACTTTCGAGTTTAATTCGTTCCTTGACCTAGCTCGTAACTCAATTTGCTCGTATATCAAATAAATTTTCCTCGGTAAAATTAATTGAAATACCATTAATCTGTTCCAGCCCCAAAAAACCACCCAAATTTTTTGTTACGGGTTTTTAAATAAGAAAATGTATTTATAAATAAGAAATATTGTATACTCCACCCACCACCCTCACTACTCCACCCACCACCATCTCTACTACACCCACCACACTCACTACTACACCCACCACCATATCTACTCCACCCAACATTATCACTACTCCATCCACTACCATCACTACTCCACCCACCACCATCACTACTCCACCCACCACCATCACTACTCCACCCACCACTATCAGTACTCCACCCACCACCATCACTACTCCACCCACCACTATCAGTACTCCACCCACCACCATCACTACTCCACCCACCACTCAGTACTCCACCCACCACTCAGTACTCCACACACCACCATCACTACTCCACCCACCACTATCAGTACTCCACCCACCATCATCACTACTCCACCCACCACCATCACTACTCCACCCACCACCATCACTACTCCACCCACAACTATCAGTACTCCACCCACCATCATCACTACTCCACCCACCACCATCACTACTCCACCCACCACCATCACTACTCCACCCACCACTATCAGTACTCCACCCACCTTAATTAATGCTTCTGGAAAAACTCTGAGTGTTGAAATGGAGGTACACATACCTCTTCCCTGGATTTATATGAGAACCAAACAAGGGACGAGGTGCCTCACTACAATCTAGGATTAGTGTGGGAGTATTGTCCTTCCAGTTATGTCTTGGAAGAGCATGTGGGATGGGACGAAGTACCTGACATTCCTCTGGGTACAGAGTTGGATTTGACTTCAGATACACCCCAATTAGTGGCAGCGTATCTAAAACTCGCTCGTAACTTGGATTTTGGCTTGCAACTCAAAGCAAAAAATTGATCGAGCTACAGCTCGTAACTCAGAAAACTCATAAGTTGGGGCACTCGTAAGTCAAGGTACCACTGTATTTGCAGAAACTTAGTCAATACTTATTCACCCACTCAACCTGACCACTGCACTCTCATTCACTACTTAAAAGTCATAGCACCTGTCTTCCTTCCTTTTCAGTAATTGTGAGTAGCCACTCTCAGTTACTAATTGTGAGTGGTTGGGTTATTTTAGGCTGTTTTAAGATTGGCTTTATTAGGTTAGGCTGAGTTAATTTAGTTGGAGTTAGGTTAGGTTAAGTTGTGTTAGTTTTGGTTTCATTCTCAGTTATTTCAATTAGGTTAGAATACAGTGGACCCTCAGTTTTCATTGAAAATTCTTTCCAGAATGCTGTTTGAGTGCCGTTACCGAACGAATTTGTTCCCATAAGGACAAATGTAAATTAGATTAGTCATTTCAGACCCCCAAAAATACACTTACAAAAGCACTTACGAAAATACACTTACATAATTGTTCAAGTTTGGAGGTGAACAAAAACCGAGGGTCCTCTGTATATTTGGGCTAAGGGGAATACAGTGGACCCCCGAGTTTCGTAAACCCCGGAAATCGTACATTTATGTAAGTATAATATTGTAAGTGCTTGTGGAAAAGTATTTTTGGGGGTCTGAAATAGACTAACCTACGTGAAATTTTTCCTTAAGGGAGAAAATTCGTTCGGTAATGGCACTTGAGCAGACTTCAGGAGTGAAGTTTTTACGAAACTCGGGGGTCCACTGTATTATTCAATTGTTATTTAATTCAGAATAATGTTAAAAAAAAATCTATATAACTATATGCCTAATATGGTACAATACAATTTACCTAGCAGATTTTGCCATTTATTGCAAAAGTTCACTATATAGAGGGATAACTGTATTTAGTCTCTGTTAAAAAAATACCTTTTATAGCAATTTGGACAAAGAAAATACAGTGGTACCTCGACTTACGATGGTCCCCAAACTCACCCTTTTATGTAAGTTTATTTTTTTAAATGCTTTTGTAAGTGTAAGTTTGGGGGTCTAAAAGGACTAGTCTATTTTACAACATTTCTTATGGAGATAAATTCGTTTGGTAATGGCACTTGAACAGCATTCTGGAATGAAAAAATATCGTAAGTCGAGGTACCACTGTACCAGCTTTTCCCAATGTAAAACTCATTTAACATTGGACACTTTAAAGTGTAGTTTATTACTAAATGTGCCAATTAGCAATAATTATCAATTAGCAATTCATAATTTTCATCTTGATCAGTACACTCAGTAATTATTATTAGCTTGGTCCCTTCAAGAGGGTATCTAGATACTAGTGAAGGAATCTTATTCCAAGGAATTAGAGTTACCCTCAGTTCTTCCTGATTGCCTCCCATTTCACAAGCATTGTACGACCCCTATGTATTTAGTGCTTCTCAGTAAATACTTTAACAATACCTCTCAATACCTCCTAGAGTGATGACTACTTGTCTGGCTCACAACCAAAAAAGCCCAGGGTCAAACCCTATACAACGCAGGATGGACATCTACTGCCCCTGTTATCTAGTATTAAATAGTCACCTAGGATATTCTCAACTGTATCAATATTTACTCAATTCCTGGTTCAGATCTCTGCCAGTAGTTTCTACTAAAAAAAGTATATGCACCTCACACTGGTCAGTCAAAGCACCTTGCACTGGTCAGTCAGTGCACCTTGTACTGGTCAGTCAGTGCACCTTGTACTGGTCAGTCAGTGCTCCTTGCACTGGTCAGTCAGTGCATCTTGAACTGGTCAGTCAGTGCATCTTGAACTGGTCAGTCAGTGCATCTTGAACTGGTCAGTCAGTGCACCATGCACTGGTCAGTCAGTGCACCATGCACTGGTCAGTCAGTGCACCTTTCACTGGTCAGTCAGTGCACCTTGCACTGGCCAGTCAATACACTTCACACTGGTCAGTCAGTGGACCTTGTATTGGTCAGTCACTGCACATCACACTGGTCAGTCAATGCACCTCACACTGGTCAGTCAGTGCACCTTGCACTGGTCAGTTAATGAACCTCACACTGGTCAATCAATGCACCAGGCCAATCACAGTACAAATGAATGACATCTTCCCAGTGTGATCCTTGCGAATGTAGTTTTAATGACATACAGCCTCTCCTCACTTAACGATGGAGTTCCGTTCCTAAGACCATGTTGGTAAACAAATTCGTCGCTAAGTAAGGAGCATACTCTAATGAGAGTGGTTTTGTGTCAACCATCTTTGATATTATTTTAATGCCACCTTTACACCATTTATACATATTTAGTATATTTTTAAATGCTTATACAGTAGTGTACTATATATTGTAATAAACAGAACAGAGGAAATCAGCTCTAATATACATTACAGTGGTCCCTTGGTTTTCGTGCATCTCCAAACTCGAACATTTATGTAAGTGTATTTTCGTAAGTGCTGTTGCAAGTGTATTTTTGGGGTCTGAAATAGACTAACCTACGTGACATTATTTCTTAAGGAAGTAAATTCGTTCGGTAATGGCACTTGAGCAACATTCTGGAACAAATTTTCGGCGAAAACCGAGGGACCACTGTATTTAGGTATGCATACTGGTCAGAGAGCCCATTGCAAGTCCAAGTCATCAGTAAACGAGTACGTCGCTAAGTGAGGAGAGGGTGCAATTAGAACATTTTGTAATGATGAACATTCATTACAATTATTTCTATAACATAGGGTAATTCTTGCAGCCAGAAACTGTTCTGTGTGTAGGAAACCATGTGTATTTAACTTAAAATATGCCCATTTTAGGAGCAACAGGCAGAGCACTAACTCACACACTCTTTCTCACCTCCACTGCACAGTCTTTTAACACTTCCTAATGCTTAGATTGGGTTAATTTAGATTTATAGGAAGGCCCCACTTTACGGCATTTCACTAATGCAGTGGTTTTTAATTATACCCATTCTTCATTTATTCAGATTTCCTACAATAAATATATTCACTACTCTCTATAAGCTATGGATGAAAATATTTTAAGGTAAGGAATATGAGTACCATCCTGATAGGCAGTGGAGACGGACATAGGCCTACGGCTGAGGCTCCTCATATATTTATCGACTCCAATATACGCTACCATACCAAGCTCGTCTTTATTATCTTACCCAATCTATGTAAAGAACCCACAACACAAATGGTGGCAGCTTGTGGGCGTGGATTTTGGGTAATTACGAAGACTTTAGAGAAAGATAGAGCCGGTTAGTGTGTGAGTGCCTCCACCATCTACCAACCGCCATCACCTCACCTACCCTCACCCGGTGACGTCAGCCATCTAAGACTCTTGTGAACCAGTTTCTCCAGTCTTCTGGCTTTTAATTGCAAGTAAACCTTCGAAGAGTTGATCTGGGTTTTGCAATTAAACCAACAAGTAAGCCAGCCTATGGGAGAGAGCCTAAGCCAGCCTACAGTCATCCAGTCTTTCTCCTGCCATTCATCCAGTTCCTCACTGCTGTGCAAGTATAAGTATACCACTCCACCAGTCTAGGGGGCTTAAGCCAGGCCCAAGCCAGCAAGACATACAAATAAGCCAGTCGCTTCTTCAGCACAGTCAGTTCCTTAAAGTATTGTCTCCAACGCTCTGTGCTACCAGTTGGATTATTGTCAGAGTGTTATTCATCATTCCTGTGGGTTTTGACAAAAGCCCTGGAATAGTGAGTGTTTTCCAAGGCTGTGAGAATATTTTAGGCCTGGTTCTTTGCTCAATTAACCCTTGGGGTGGCAGGCCTTCTCTGAAACACGTTCTCAGGGTCGAAATTTTTTGGAAAAAAATTCTTATGAAATGATGAGAATCTTTTCCAATCATAACGACACCAAAAGTTTGAAATTTGAATGAAAACTTATGGAATTATCTCTCGAAGTAATCGGTCTCAAGATGTTTACGATCGCATTTCACCCTTGGCCCTATTTTTGGCCAATTTCAATGCTCCAGTCCACTAAAGTCATAGCTATTTGCTAGAACTTCATTTCTTCTATCGATTGGTACAGAAACTGCCTATTTACCAATTTCAACTACCCAAAATAGTGGTCGAAAAGGAAAATTTTGGGCCCAAATTTCACACAAATTTAAAACGATGCCAATTTCAAAATAGGGCCCAGAATAAACAAGGCAGACATTCCTGGCACTAAAATAACATCTTCTCTGTTCATTAGTCACGTCCCAGGCCCCTCTTACATTATTTTTGCTTTCCATTTTGTTTTTTTATTCTCACAAAAATAGAAGATTTACTGTTATTATACAACTGCATCATTGTAAAAATGGTATAAATAATATCAGCGCACTTGTGCAAGAATATTAGACTCGCCAGTTGATGTGTTGGACGCATGGTGTGATTTGTTTACTTTGAACATCAGCGAAAATCGAACATTTTACGCTACTTTGAGCTGAATTTCAAGGTACAGTGGTACTCTGGTTACGATGTCCCCAAACTCGCCCTTTTATGTAAGTTTGTTTTTAAATGCTTTTGTAAGTGTTTTTTTGGGGGTCTAAAAGGACTAGTCTATTTTACATTATTCCTTATGGGGATAAATTGCTTTGTAATGGCACTTGAACAGCATTCTAAACAAAAAATATTTTTAAACCCGAGGTACCACTGTACTTGTCATTGTCAAACCAATCAAAATCATCTCTATTTCTGTAATATATCTTCCATTCTATCACATGAGACCAAGAAAACGAGAATACATCAATAAATACCATACGAAAATAGACTGCAAAGTCGCTGTTTTAAAGAAAAATGGTCGGAGGTTTTTTTTTTTCTCTTTATGCAGTGTGTGGTGCAGGATTTTTATACTCGCACACTGACCACATACACCCATTCTTTCATATGTAGGCCTACCAGCCGTTCCTGCTTAATTTGAAGCTGCTAGAATTTACGCGTACTAGTATGGCACCAACCCCTGCTCGTAAAACGTACTAGTACGGCACCGACCTCGAAAGGGTTAATATATATGTTATCAGGCTTTTATATGCATTTGAAAGTGAAAAAAGGGTTATGTTTCACTTTACAGCAGTAGCCCGGAACCTCACCTGCCGTTTAAGTGGGGCCCTTCTATATTTGGGTTAGGTTAGGTTTCATTACAAATGTAAGGTCAAGTACAGAATTAAACTATATAACATATCCTTGTTAATTTGGGATAGTTTAGTACATAAATTATTGCTGACCTTGCACCTGGGAATGAAGTATAAATATTTCACCATTGACTATTGTAGGGGAAGAAAAAACTGATTAGGAGAAAATGGAAGATTGAATTGAGATGTTGATGCACATGATGTCTTCTTCCTAGTTACTAAGTGTCTTATTTCTCCTGAAGCTCATATTACATTTTTCTGATGCTCCCCAGCCATCATTAGCTCCAAAACAGAGAAATATGACAAACACTTATAAAGTCTATGTTATGCCTGAACCTTTCCTTTAATAAAAATAATGGATGCAAATCTTGCTGGCAGTCAGACTAAATGCACTGAGCATATGTGCAGCCTCCTAAATTGACTTGCCAGCCATAATGTTCTTTTCAATTGAATCCCAAGAACCAGTTAAATAAATAAATAATAAATGTCTTCAAACATGCACTGGACAGGCACCTAAAGTAGTACCTGACCAGCTGGGCTGTGGTTCATATGTCGGTTTGCGTGGCAACAGTAACAGCCTGGTTGATCAGGCCCTGATCCACCATGAGGCCCGGTCACAGACCGGGCCGCAGGGGCGTTGACCCCGGGAACCCCCTCCCGGTAAACTCCAGGTAGCACACTGGGTGATTCGATAGGAGTGTTCACCATAGATTTACTAGAGGCACTGCTGAATGAAGAGATTCATAGCTAAAGCACAAAATAAACTGCAACAATGTCCCCTAAATAGTTTTGCTGAAACAGCCTTATTGTAGAAAAAGATATCTTAGAAACCACAATGTCTAACATGGAGGTTTCCATGTCACAACCACGAGTGCAGCTAGTATGCAATAATAGTATTAAAAAAAGGTAGGTGCTTAAGCAAAGATTGGCTTTCATTTTTCTACAAACACCATTATGAGAATTAAGCATTGAACTAAAATGCTGTGGCGTTAACTATAATATTTCATTACAGAGGCAAATATCAAATTGCAAGAACAAACCTTGTGGAATATGCAAAAAAGATTCCATGTTATGGGAAGATATGCAGCTAAGATAATCATTGCAAAGGGTTTGCATGGGAAACTAAAAAAGTATGGACAAAGGTAATTGATTTTCTTAGAATTTCCCCAAAAAAAAACAGATTTAATTTCAAAAATCTTACCCTTTTCTATGAAGAAGGGAAAAAAATCTTTAAAGTAGCACAAATAAGAAAAAGAAACAAAAAGTCAAGTTCAGGAAAATACAAACGGATAACAGCATAATAGCAAAAAATTAGAGGCGCTACTACTGTAAACATATAAGAAAAATCTAATTTATTAAAGATCAGAAACTGAAAAACGAGAGAAAATTCTTAGGTATATACTACCTTTACAGCACTTACAAAAATGTAATAACACAATTACAAACAATAGGGAAAGGGTTTTGAACTCATGGCAAGTGAGGACCCCTTTTCCAGGGTTCAAACCCCCCATTTTTGAAGTCAAAATTTACTTGACTTAAAAAACACCCACACTTTTTTTTGTACATGTTTTTATATAGCTACAATAGAATGATTAAACCCCAAGATACAAAATCTCTTTATCTCACATGTTAAACTTCCCCTGAATAGAAACTACATGCAAAAAAAATACAGTGGTCCCCCGATTACAGGGTCCCAAATCCCCCTTTTATGTAAGTTTATTTTTTAAAGTTTTTGTAAGTGTAATTTTGGGGTCAAAAAGGACTAGTCTATTTTCATCATTTTTTAGGGAGATAAATTCGTTAGGTAATGGCATTGAACAGCATTCGGGAATAAAAAATATCGTAATTTGGGGGTACCACTGTACCTAAAAGAGGGATCTTGTACCAGAATATACAAAGGGTTCCTTGTCTGCCAACTGCTTGATATACATTTATGTTTATAAACTGTTTATGTCTAATACACACTAGTGAAACTTAATTCCCCAGATCCCAGGTAACATTCATACTAAATAACAAAAAGGCACAATACCTGACGGGAAAAATAACACACAACCCGCCATATAAGCCCCTCCCCTTTTTATATGTGCGGGTTGTGTGTTAAATTCATACTAAATCATTTATTGGCACTGCTATGTTTCTTTCCCCAGTAATTAGATTTCCTGAAGGGGTCCCCTTTAAAAAATTGCCTGTTTTTTTTTTCCTCATTTTTTATATAAAAAATATTTTTATTTTATTAACACATAGGCTTTCACCAACGGGGTGGCCCGACAAAAAAAAACTTTCATCATCACTCACTCCATCACTGCTTGCCAGGGCGTGCTTACACTACAGCTAAAAAACTGCAACATTAATCCCCCCTTCAGAATGCCGGCACTGCTTCCCATCCCCAGGAATCAAGCCCGGGCCTGCCTTTTTCCTAAAATTCTTCATAAATGTTACCTTGCTTACACTCCAACACCGTCGTTTAAAAAAACCCTTTGTCTCCATTCGCTCCCATCTAACATGCTCATGCAAGCTTGCGGAAGTCCCAAACCCTTTTCCCCAAAACCTCCTTTACCCCCCCCCTCCAACCTTTTTTAGGCGACCCCTACCCCCCCCTTCCCTCCACTACAGATTTATACACCGGTCATTCTATTTTGTTCCACCCTCTCACATGTCCCAAAACCCTCTCAATAACCCCCCCTCAGCCCTCTGGATAATAATTTTGGTAACCCACACCCCCCCTAATCTCCAAACTACAGATTCTCTGCAATTTTGTCACACCCCAAACCCGGTGGCTAAAGCCTCGCTCACACACGGAGGGCCCGGGTTCGATTCCCCCGGGGGGAAACATTTTGACGTTTCCTTCAAATGTTGTCATGTTCACCCAGCAGCAAATAGGTACCTGGGTGTAGTTGACTAGTGTGGGGCATCCTGGGGGGCAAGATTGAAGATCCCAATGGAAATAAGACAGACAGTCCCCGATGACGCACTGTTTCTTGGGTTATCCGGGTGGCAACCCCCCGGGGTTAAAAACGAAGAAAATCTTATCTCTTATCTTATCTTCCCGCCTCCACCCCCCCCTCGCTGCAACATTCACAACCCATGTCTCACCCATACAAGAGTGTTGGTATAACTATACTCTCTACATTACCCTTTGCTTTCATGGATAAAGTTCTCTGCTCCACAAACTCCCAGTGCACCACTCACCTTTTTCCCTCGTTAATTCTATGATTCACCTCATCCTTCATAGACCCATCTGCTGACACATCCACCCCTTGTTATCCTCATCACCTTATCTTTTTTGTATTCACTTTTAATTTCTTTCTTTTACATACCCTACCAAACTCATCCACCAACCTCTGCAAATCTTCAGAATCCCCAAAGCACAGTGTCATCACAAAGAGCAACGTGACAACTCCCATTTGTGTTGATTCTTTTTTTAACCCCACACCCCTTGCCAACACCCCAGCATTCACTTTCTTACAACTCCATCTATAAATACAGTGGACCCCAGGTTTATAATTAATTCATTCCCGAATGCTGTTCAAATGCCGTTACCAAATGAATTTGTTCCCATAAGGAATAATGTAATTGGCTTAGTCCTTTAGACCCCCAAAAATACACTTACAAAAGCACTTCAAAAAAACATTTACATAATTGTTCAGTTTGGAGCAGTACGAACACCGGGGGCCATTATTGAACAGCCATGGTACACCCCCATCCCGTTTAAGGCCTACTTTTTCTGGGAAAAACTCCCCCTTGCCACAATCTCCTAGCCTCACTGCCCCTAATGCCATGGCATGTCAGTGGGCCCCCCCTCAATTTACATTGTAACCCCCAAACCCCATGTAACCTCAATGAAATAAAATTTGTTTGTTTTTTGTTTGTTTGTTTGTTTTCACCGTTTTAATAACCTACCTCCTATTCCATACATTTGCATCAACTGCCACATTGCCCCCTATCCACCCTATCATATGTTTTTCCAAATCCATAAATGCCACAAACACCTCTTTACCAGTATCTAAATATTGTTCACCTATATGTTTCACTGCAAACACTTGGTCTACACACCCCTTACCCTTCCTAAAGCCTCCTTGTTCATCTGCTATCCTGCTCTCCGTCTTACTCTTAATTCTTTCAATAATAACTCTACTATATACTTTACCAGTTATACTCAACAGACTTATTCCTTATAATTTTTACACTCTCTTTTGTCCCCTTTGCCTTTATACAAAGGAACTATGCATGCTCTCTGCCAATCCCTAGTACCTTACCCTCTTCCATACATTTATTAAATAAAAACACTAACCACTCCAAAACTATATCCCCACCTGCTTTTAACATTTCTATCTTTATCCCATCAATCCCAGCTGCTTTACCCCCTTTCATTCTACTCACTGCCTCACAAACTTCCCCCACACTCACAACTGGTTCTTCCTCACTCCTATAAGATGTTATTCCTCCTTGCCCTATACATGAAATCACAGCTTCCCTATCTTCATCAACATTTAACAATTCCTCAAAATATTCCCTCCATCTTCCCAATACCTCTAACTCTTCATTTAATAACTCTCCTCTCCTATTTTTAATTGACAAATCCATTCTTTCCCTAGGCTTTCTCAACTTATTAATCTCACTCCAAAACTTTTTCTTATTTTCAACAAAATTTGTTGATAACATCTCACCCACCCTCTTTTTACATTGCTTCACCACTCTCTTAACCTCTCTTTTTCTCTCCATATACTCCTCCCTCCTTGCATCACTTCTACTTTGTAAAACCTCTCATATGCTAACTTTTCTCGCTTACTACTCTCTTTACATCATCATTCCACCAATCGCTCTTCTTCCCTCCCCACCCACTTTCCTATAACCACAAACTTCTGCTGAACACTCTAACACATACCTCTTCTACCCCATTGCCTATACTCTCACTAGCCCATCTGTCCTCCAACAGTTTTTTATATCTTAACCTAACTGCCTCCTCCTTTAATTTATAAATCTTCACTTTCCTCACTTGCTGTTCCACTCTCCTTGTATCCCATCTACCTTTTACTCTCACTTTAGCTACAACTAAAAAGTGATCTGATATATCTGGGGCCCCCTCTATAAACATGTACATCCTGAAGTCTACCCAACAATCTTTTATCTACCAGTATGTAGCCCAACAAACTACTGTCATTTCGCCCTACATCATATCTTGTATACTTATTTATCCTCTTTTTCTTAAAATATGAGTTACCTATAACCAAACCCCTTTCTATACAAAGCTCAATCAAATGCTCCCATTATCATTTATACTTGGTACCTCAAACTTACCTACCACACCCTCTCTAAACACTTCCCTACTTTAGCATTTAGGTTCCCTACCACAATTACTCTCTCACTTGGCTCAAAAGTTCCTATACACTTGCTTAACATCTCCCAAAAAAATTTTCTCTCTTCTACACTCTCTTCTCCAGGTGCATACACACTTATTATGACCCACTTTTTACATCTGACCTTTATTTTAATCCACATAATCCTTGAATTTATACATATATGTTCCCTCTTCTCTCTCCATAACTTATCCTTCAACATTATTGCTACCCTTCCTTAGCTCTAACTCTCTCAGATACTCCTGACTTAATCCCATTTATTTCTCCCCCCTGAAACTCGCCTACCCCCTTCAGCTTTGTTTCACTTAGTGCTAAGACATTCAACTTCTTTTCATTCATAACATTAGCAATCATCTCTTACTTATCATCCGCACTACATCCACGCACATTCAAACATCCCAATTTTATAAAGTTTTTCCTTATCTTGTTTTTAGTAATTTATACAGGAGAAGGGGTTACTAGCCATTGCTCCGGCATTTAGTCGCCTACGACACGCATAGCTTATGGAGGAAGAATTCTGTTTCACTTCCCCATGGAGATAAGCAGAAATAAACAAGAACAAGAACTAGGAAGAAAAATGGAAGAAAACCCCAGAGGAGTTATTATATACAGTGGACCCTCGGTTTTCGTTGAAAATTCTTTCCAGAATGCTGTTTGAGTGCTGTTACCAAACGAATTTGTTCCCATAAGGACAGATGTAAATTAGATTAGTCATTTCAGACCCCAAAATACACTTACTAAAGCACTTTCGAAAATACACTACATAATTGTTTGAGTTTGAGGTGAACGAAACCGAGGGTCCACTGTATATGCTTGTACATGCATGTTAGTTACCATTTTGTCCTAGGCACATGTCGATTAGACACTAGGCCTGTTGTATGTATGTGTGTGTGTACGAAACACTTCGAAATGTTTAGGCCCCGCCGAATTGAACCCGGGCCCTCCGTGCGTGAAGCAAGGCGCTAGCCACCATGCCATCGGGGGATGTGTAGTGTGACCTAAGTGTAAGTAGAAGTAGCAAGACATACCTGAAACCTTGCATGTTTATGAGAGAGAAAAAGAGACCAGCAATCCTACCATCATGCAAAACAATTACAGGCCTATGTTTCACACTCATTTGGTATGACGGTAGTACCTCCCTGGGTGGTTGATGTCTACCAACCTACTACCTCATTCACCTTTTCAATTTTATTTCACTCATAACACAGGAATGACTCTTCTATTTGGTTTGGATTTTAATACTTGTGTACAGTAATGATGTGAGGAGGCAAGATGTACAGCAATGTAGTTCTAAACTTGTGAAAATAGGAATCACGACTGGGCAGTCGTTAATGTACTTTCTGGCCTGGAGTTTCAAAATGATGATTGATATGTGAAGCATTGTGATCCCCAACCATAACAGGCTAATACCTATACAACATTTCCTTACACATGGTTCTAATAAAGTTAATATTGATGTTTACATGAAAAATGTACTAAATATAATAATTTTAGGTCTGGTAAATCAATTGAGTGAATTTTATAGCTGGTTTTACTTTTTAATTTGAGTTGACTCTTGAGCAACCATGGTTGAGATTATAATTCTTCTAATTGTATGATTAATATCACATGAAACATTTACCTAAAGGAAAATAATTTTAGGATTAAGAAATCTATTAAGTATACTTTTGAAAACATTATTCTGTAGCTGGTTTGTTATTCATGGGCTGAGGAATATTAAGAAATATCTTCTTCTTTCAACAAACCAGCCGTATACCACCGAAGCAGGGTGGCCCAAAAAGAAAAACAAAAGTTTCTCCTCTTAACTTAGTAATGTATACAGGAGAAGGAGTTTCTAGCCCCTTGCTCCCGGCATTTTAGTTACCTTTTACGACACGCATGGCTTACGGAGGAAGAATTCTGTTCCACTTCCCCATGGAGAATTAAGAAATATATGGTCATGTAAAAAAGTGGTACTGAATTGTTGTCATAAGCAGCCATTGAGAGAGTGAGAGTGAGTGAGTGTTTTCCATAGTTAGAATCATTTGTGTTTAGCTTTCTCTTGTGAATATTTAGTTGTAATAATAATAATAACACATACAGTGGTACCCCGGTTTACGATATTTTTTCATTCCAGAATGCTGTTCAAGTGCCATTACCAAACGAATTTATCTCCTTAAGAAAAGTTGTAAAATAGACTAGTCCTTTTAGACCCCCAAAATTACACTTACAAAAGCATTTAAAAAAATAAACTTACATAAAAGGGTGAGTTTGGGGACCATCGTAAACCGGGGTACCACTGTATATACATAAGATCATAATGGTTGTGTGAAAATGATCTGTTTTAGGTAGTCTTGTTTTGGTATTCAAAAACCACACTTGTGTTTTAATGGTTATATAGCAGTGCTGTATGACTCTAGTGGGTTTAGCACTTCTTTTTTATTATAATAATAATAATAATTTAATGGTTATAATCATGACCATGATTTTTAAAGAGGTGGACCAGTAAGCCAGCAGAAATCCTTGGTCAGATGACCAAAAGCTCGAACTGCAGGTCATCAAACAAATAGGACCCATGTCAGGAAACACTTTTCCTGTTTCCTGACAAACATTATACCTACCTGGTATTCAAATATGAGGACTATTATCTTTATTCCAGAGGAAGTATTGTGGTTCTTACTCAGTGCATTAGAGGAACTGCTCTCTGCTTAATCATTGAGAATTAAAAGAACTGAAGACCTTTCATTTGATTTCACCTGGGTTGGAGTTTTCTGAAAAATTATTTAATAATAGATTTGTGGATATTTTATTTGTGTTGCAGTGTATTCGGGACTATAATTTGTGCAGAGTTACAGTATGTCTTAATTTCTTTTGTAAGCTTAGCAGTTGTAAGGACAAAGTAACATGTTCATAGATCTTCTTTCAACAAACCGGCCATATCCCAACGAGGCAGGGTGGCCCAAAAAAGAAAAACGAAAGTATGTTTATTGATGATAATTTTTTATTGAAAGATGTACAGTAACAGAAGCTACACATCTAGAAAATGGATTGAGCAAGATCATTATAATGGAGTCAATGGTTGTTTTAAAATTGCTCAAAAAGCATTTTTCTAAGAACATACAACAGGAAGAAGGGGTTTACAGAGATGGTTTGGTCATGCAGAATAAAAGCACTAAGACAAAGTAATAAAGAAGATACAACAGAAAGAGGAAGTTTACTGAGATATTTTCATCATGCAGAATTAAAAGACTAAGACAAGGTAATAAAGAACATACAACAGGATGAACAGGTGTACTGAGATATAGTTTGGTCATGCAGAATAAAAGGACTAAGGTAAAATTATATAGTGTATACAACTTGGGGGTAGTTAGAATATGGTACAGGGGATGTTAATGAAGTGGTTGGAAGGTATGCATTGGTGAAATCCTTCAATGATACATAGAAAAGAACTCATATCTTGTATTTTTTAAATGTATTTACATTTTGTTTCAGGGTCGTGTTGAATCCTCCATCTAATACCACCTCACCTACCCAGATTCGCTTGAAAAATTTTCAATATACTTTATCAGTATTCTGTTTAAGAAGTTGTGGACATATCTCAGCACCATCAATGTTTTGGGCTTGCATACAGGCAAGCTTCACTTTGATGCCTATTCTGGCCAGCACATCAAAAAAGACTTAAGATAGCCACAATAGATAAAACTGGAAAGGAAACTATAATATGTAAGTTATATAGTGCATATGCTTAGTATAAATTCATGCAGAATCGAATGTAAATGAGTAGCAGAATAATTTTAGCAGTTAATGTAATTGTACTAAATTTTTAATATTTATATTTTATTTAAACCCCTCAAAATTTAACAGTGCACTTTATATCTGAAAATTGAATATAGTATTATTCTATATATGTATAAAAGAAGGCCTGTGCTTAATATCACAATCACTTGAAAAAGTAGTGAAGTCTTGAATTATTCAAGTGGCCTTATTAGTTCCAATAAATAAACAGAATATGTATTGTATATTAAGATGATTTGCATTGTTGTTGACATCCAAAAGTTAATCATAATTCATTGTAATGGAAATAAATACTACTTGTAACTATTTACCATTCATTAAGTTCACTATTTGTTGAGTTTAACTGTTTAATTATAAAGATAATTAATGTATATAAGATTAATAAAATAATAAGTATACTGTAATTTGTTTTTCAATTACACAATGAAAATTTTTCAACCAGTACTTCCGTAAATGTTCATACTAATTATGTTGATTATATTTATTGAAAATATTAAAAGGGAAGCATTATAAACAAGTTGAAAACCTAACTTTAATATTTTAAACAGTGAACTTAAATTCTCTTACTATTATGTAGTAATAAAAAGAACTGTGTATATACGTATTATTAATAAGTGTTCTTTTTCTTCCAACAAACCGGCCATATCCCACCAAGGCAGGGTGGCCCAAAAAGAAAAACAAAAGTTTCTCTTTATTTAACTTTAGTAATACAGGAGAAGGGGTTACTAGCCCCTTGTTCCCGGCATTTTAGTCACCTCACACAACACACATGGCTTATGGAGGAAGACTTCTGTTCCACTTCCCCATGGAGAAGAGGAAATAAACAACAAGAACTAGTAAGAAAATAGAAGAAAACCCAGAGGGGTGTGTATATATATGCTTGTACATGCATGTGTAGTGTGACCTAAGTGTAAGTAGAAGTAGCAAGACGTACCTGAAATCTTGCATGTTTATGAGACAGAAAAAAGACCCCAGCAATCCTACCATCATGTAAAACAATTACAGGTTTCCATTTTACACTCACTTGGCAGGACGGTAGTACCTCCCTGGGTGGTTGCTGTCTACCAACCTACTACCTAGGATTAATATGTGTTATATACATATATATACAGTGAAACCTCCATAAAATGGATAAATGGGGGAAAGAGTCATCTGTTTTATCTAGAATTATTTACAGTGGTACCTCGACTTACGATATTTTTTCATTCCAGAATGCTGTTCAAGTGTCATTACTAAACGAATTTATCTCCTTAAGAAATGTTGTAAAATAGACTAGTCCTTTTAGACCCCCAAAATTACACTTACAACAGCATTTAAAAAAATAAACTTACATACAAGGGTGAGTTTGGGGACCATCGTAAGTCGAGGTACCACTGTATATTGAAAGTTTTAATTAAGCAGACTACGTTCATTTAATTGACTACCGAATATGGACAAATGCTCAATGAAGTGGACCTAGTCTGCTGTATTGATGGACTACCGGACATACCAAAAAGGAAGTAGAATACAATATTATAATGAAGTACTGTGCAGTACAGCTGTACCTGTACCTGGAAAGAGTTAAAAGTACAGTACAAAATACTGTATGTAGATTATAGTACAGTGGACCCCGACTAACGAAAGGCTCATATAACGAAAAAATCGTGTAACGTAAGCTTTTTTCGCTTTTGTGTAGCGAAAATGGACTCGTGTAGCGAAACGTATTAGACCTGTCCGCCTTCTCCGCACCTGCCCTGTGCAGGACGCCAGTGAAGCGTTGTTTACCATTGAGAGAACATTACCCAGCGTGCTCTTTCAAACATTCACAATACATTTGGTGTCTTTTTTGGTGGTTTAGTGATTGTCACTGTGAAATAAGTCACCATGGGTCCAAAGAAGCTTCCTAGTGGCACCCCAGTGGTAGCATTCATGCAGGGAGTGTAGCATTCATGCAGGGAGTGTAACATTCATGCAGGGAGTGTAACATTCATGCAGGGAGTTTAGCATTCATGCAAGGAGTGTAACATTCATGCAGGGAGTGTAGTATTCATGCAGGGAGTGTAGCATTCATGCAGGGAGTGTAGCATTCATGCAGGGAGTGTAGCATTCATGCAGGGAGTGTAGCATTCATGCAGGGAGTGTAACATTCATGCAGGGAGTGTAGCATTCATGCAGGGAGTGTAGCATTCATGCAGGGAGTGTAGCATTCATGCAGGGAGTGTAACATTCATGCAGGGAGTGTAGCATTCATGCAGGGAGTGTAGCATTCAAGCAGGGAGTGTAGCAGGCATGCAGGGAGTGTAGCAGGCATGCAGGGAGTGTAGCAGGCATGCAGGGAGTGTAGCAGGCATGCAGGGAGTGTAGCAGGCATGCAGGAAGTGTAGCAGGGATGCAGGGAAACAGGCGCCAGAAACAGAGGACTGTGGACAGTTATTTTCTGCGACAGGGTTCTAGTGACTCTCAAGCTGGTCCTAGTGGGATTAAAAGACCAAGAAGGGAAGTACCCCCAGAGAGGGACTTGTTACCTGAAGTCCTTTTGGAGGGGAATTCCCCTTCCAACCACTAACACCCTGCCCCTGTCATCCTCCCTATCTCCAGATGCCTGCAACTCTTCAATAAAGGTAAGTAAATGTATACTATATATATATTGTTTTTTATTATTTAGTATGTGAATATATTTAGGTGGAACGGATTAATTGTATTTACATTATTTCTTATGGGAAATAAGGTTTCGAATTACGAAAGTTTCGTGTTGAGAAATAGCTCCTGGAATGGATTAATTACGTTAGTCGAGGGACCACTGTACAATAATTTTTCTTACCTTTTCTGATGGATAGATAAAGTTAAAATTCAAGTTTCTACTTACAGTGAAGGTCACTCACTTCTTAGCATTATCACTTGCTTTTGAGGAGATTGTTAATAATACTGTACATTGTACTTTTATAAAGTGTACTACAAAAACCTGTAAATCCAAGGAAAATTGGAGATGAAACAATGATGGAATGTGAGTGCACACGTAGACAATAATAAACTGATGCAGGCTGAATCCCTGGCCCTGCTTCCCAGAAATGAGGAAAATTAACAGGTCCAGGATGAAGCCTGTGCTGAACAAGCTTGTGATTAAGCAGAGTTTGTTTATTTTATTGAGGGTATGACTGGCAGGCTGGACTTGATTTCTGGAGATGGGAAGTACAGTGCTGGCACTCTGAAGGAGGGGTGTTAATGTTGCAGTTTTATAACTGTAGTGTAGGCATGCCTCTGGCAAGACAGTGATGGAGTGAGTGATGATGAAAGTTTTTCTTTTTCGGGCCACCCTACCTTGGTGGAAAACGGCCGATGTGTTAAAAAAAAAACTGGACTGGACAGCTGTGTGATATACAGGTTGACTATCACTAATCCAGCATCATCGGGACCTGTAGGGTGCCGGATTAGTGATTTTACTGAATTACAAAGTGGTTAGGTTAGAATACACTTAACCCAACGACAATATTTACGCATTGGGGATTTCACCCACTTTATGCCCTATTTTTGGCCCATTCCATTGTTCCAGTCTACCAAACTCATAGCTATTTCACAAATATTCCTTCTATTCTGTTGACTGAGTAAAAGAAACTCCCAATTTACCTATTTCAACTACCCAATAAAGTGGTCGGAAATCGATAATTTGGCCAATTTCACACAAATTTCAAGAGATGCCAATATCAAAACAGGGTCCAGAATAAACAATGCAGACATTTCTGGCACTAAAATATCTCTGTTCATTAGTCATGTCTCCAGGCCCCTTTCATATTATGCTTGCTTTCCATTTTGAATTTTTATTCACACAAAAAATAGAAGATTTACTGTTATATAGACTACTTCATTATTGTAATAATTGTATAAATAATGTCAACCCATTTGTGATTTCTGCTACTTTGAGCTTAATTTCAAGGTACTTTCTGTCTTGAAACCAATCAAAATCACAACTATTTCTTAACATATCTTCCATTCTATCAAATGAGACCAAAAAAAAAACGAGAATACAACCATAAAAACCATATGAAAATACACTGCAAAGCCGGTTTTACACCATAAACACGGTTGCCGTTTTTTCTCATTATGCACTGCGTGTTGCCAGCTTTTTTTTATATAGTGCATACTTAACACACACATCTATTCTCTCATATGTAGGCCCAAATTTACTGATCACAGCTGACCTGAGTGAGCTGAGCTCATTGCAACTGACAGTGACTTCAAAGCCACTTTATCTTTTATGGACAATGTACGGTGTATGCACTTTACACAATGAAAAGCATTTCTTTTATGTGTTGGAACCATGGCTAGGGCTAAAAGTCAGCAGGTTATAACAATAAATGGAAAAAAAGAAATTGGAATGACTCATGCAGCAGGTAGCATCACTTGACAATCCAAAGGATTTTTTCATGAATGAGCCTCAAAACTCCATAAATGTACGCCAGATTTCCGACATTACCCTAACTCCGATAGACTTTGAGAAAGCCATCGACAACATGCCCATGCACTCACCCTCCAGGTAAACTCCAGGAAGACCAAATAGTAGTGGCATGTTAGTGTGGCGACCCCGGAAATTTGAAATTATGCTAGCCAAAATTAGTGCCGGATTACTGATGGAACCGGATTACTGATGGCCGACCTGTAGCAAATTTGATCTACTTCATGGTTTTTAATTGGACACCGCATTATCTGTTAGCTGGAATCAAAGACAAGATACAGTGCATTAAGATCCTTTATTAACAGTGTTTCACTCATGCAGTGGGCTTTTTCAAATCACACAGAAACCTGGATTAGCTGACATATAGGGAGTAAGCAACAATAAAGATGCTCTTCTGTTGCATGTGTCTTACTCATTTACTTGTCGGTATTATATGCCATTTACATAATTATACAGGGAGCAAAGTGAGACGTTGTTAGGTATGGGGCATGGTTGGATTTGAGAAGGACCTGTTTAGCATGGACCAGCAGGCCTACTTCAGTGCTCCATTCTGTTGCTATTTGGGAAACCAGTTTATAAGTTTCTTGGCAAGAGGCTTGGCTATGTTGAAGAAGCCGTTGTTCTGATTAAAATTGTTTGATATGCTGATGATTGGTGACTCCAAGCCCCTAGGTGTCTGTGTTTTCTTTTCTTTGACAGTGAATAGTGTGCAAGGGTAACTGATCAAGTGGTTGGTAGGTAAAAGGACACAAGTGCAACTAATGTTCGTTGCCACAATAAAATGTCACATTAGTTTCACTTGTGTTCATTTACCTAACATATTGTTAGTAATTCTACCAACATTATTACAAGTGGTTGTTGTAGTTTCCTGTGTGAAACAGGTGGTATTCAAGTACAGTGGTACCTTGACTTCCAAGTGCCGTAACTTACAAGTTTTCCGAGTTACGAGCTGTCGCTCAGTCGATTTTTTGCTTTGAGTTGTGAGCCAAAATCTGAGGTACGAGCGAGCTTCAGATACGCTTCAGATATAATAATAAAATATGTGGAGGACAGAATTGTGTAGTTTAATGCTTCCTGTCTGCTCTTTTCCTTGAATATTATGAGATCATTTTCTGTCTTGCACAACTCTGGCAGTTGCCCTGCATCAATTGACTTGATGATTGAGATACATGTGCAACTCTTGGGTATCTTTATTAATCGATGTTTTGCCCTCCAGGGGATTTATCAATGTAATTCAGAGACATGAAAAATGAGCCTTTTGTATGGAGTCAGAGGCAGGAGCAGAGCAATGCAGCAGTAGAAGACATGGTTACATGTTAGTGAGGGCTACTAGTGGCCCTCACTAATAATAACCATGGGGGATCAGAGATTTAAAAACTGAGTTACATAGACATCCACTAATTTCCTTCAAGGTACATATTGGTTAATCTTGTAGTAAAGTCAGTGAAAAGAGTAGAACCATACAGAATTATTTGATGTGGTAGCATGTGGACAAGATCTACTAGTTGGACTAGAGATTTAGCAGTTGAGTAATAGTAACTTGTGTTCTCTGTACCAATATTGTTTATACATTTCAATTAAATCTTTGGTCCACTATCTGGGCCTCATCTACTTACAATAGTGAACCCCACCCATATTTGATCAAGTCTTCAACTGCTGCATGTCTCCATTCATTTCACTGGCTCCACAAAATACTCTCTTAATTTTTTGTATTAGAATGATAAAGCCCTGGTGAGTAAAACATCTTTCAATAAAGACACAGAGGTGTTACATGTGTGTTCTATTCATCAATATTATGTGCCTTTGATTGATCAGTTGACTTGTTAAGGATATTAACTAGTGTTACAAACAGTGCTCCTGCTCTCACTTTCATAACCCACAAAGTTATCTCATCCCATTGCCTTCAAGAAAGTTAACTCAGTTTCTCCACACCTAATACTTGTATTATGTCCAGTACTCATTGTACTTCTCTTTGACTCCTTGTATGTATGTGGGTGAGTACAGTTGGATTGTCGCCCAGTTGTACTCACCGAGTTGTGTTTGCGAGGGTTGAGTCTCGGCTCCTGGCCCTGCCACAAACAATATCTGGCATTATTGCTTCCTGGTCTTGTGGGCCTTATTATACCTTCTCCTGAAACTGTTTACATATAGAGTTTGCCACTACCATTACCTCATCTAGTTCATTCCATTTATTTTCCACCCTCTAATTGTATTTTTAGTTTCCATCTATGACCCCCTTGTCCCTATGCATCTTATTTCGAGATCTGACCCTATCGGCTGTGTCAAAGCATCTGAGTATCTTGTATGTTGTAATCATGTCTCGCCTAATCTTTGTCTTCTAAGGTTGACAGGTTCAGTTCATTTAGTTTTTCTTTGTAACTCAATCACCTCAGCTCTGCGGCTAATCTTGTTGCAAAAATGCTAGACCTTTTTTAGTTTTTGTACATGTTTGATCAGGTGAGGGCTCCATGCTGGTGCTGTATACTCCTTGATTGGCCTAAAGTATGTCATATAGAGAGTTCAAAAAAAGATTCCTTACTGAGATAATCTAACGTTTCATATGCTGCAGATGTTATTCGATTTATGTGTACTAAGTGATATGTTGAGTATGATATTCACTTTCAAGATCCTTCGTTCTTTCACTCTGTATTCCATCTCTAGGCTCCTCTCTCCAGTCCCAATTTTCATGAACTTTTGCTTGCTGGGGTAACTACTTATTTACTTATTTGACTACTCTTGTAGTTTGTCCAAATCTACCTGTAACCTGTCTATCTTTTTTGTTTGTATTCTTCTCATTAGTTTTACATCAGCAAACAATGAGACTGTGTATGTGTGTAATCACCTAATTTTGGTTGCAGGGGTAGAGTCATAGCTCCTGGCCTTGCCTTTTCACTGGTCACCACTAGGTTACTTCCTGCTCTGTGAGCTTTATCATACCACTTCTTAAAGGTATGTGTGGATCCTGCCTCCACTACCTCGCTTTCCAGACTATTCCACCTCCTGACAACTCTATGACTGATGAAATACTTCCTAACATCCCTTTGACTCATCTGAGTCATCAACTTCCTATTGTGACCCCTGGTTGCTGTGTCCCATCTCTGGAACATCCTGTCTCTGTCCACCTTGTCAATTCCTCTCAGTATTTTATGTTGTTATTGTGTCTCCCCTATCCTTCCTGTCCTCCAGTGTCGTCAGGTCGATTTCTCTTAACCTTTCCTCATAGGACATGCCCCCTAGCTTTGGGACTAGTCTCACTGCAAACCTTTGCACTTTCTCTAATTTCTTGACATGCTTGGCCAAATGTGGGGGTTCCAAACCGGTGCTGCATACTACAGTATGGGCCTGACATACACAATGTACAGTCCTGAATGACACCTTACTGAGATGTCACAATGCTACTCTTAGGTTTGTTTGCTAGTCGCCCATATGCTGCAGTTATTTGGTTGATGTGCGCCTCAGGAGATGTGCTTGGTATTATACTCACCCCAAGATCCTTTTCCTTGAGTGGAGTTTGTAGCCTCTGGCCCCCTAGACTGTACTCTGTGTGTGGTATTCTTTCCCCTTCCCCGATCTTCATGACTTTGCAGTAACTGGCTCCTGGAGCCACTAACCTGGGCTGCAGCCTATCCAGATCCCTTTGTAGTCCTGCCTGATCCTCCTCTGATAGGAACTCTCTTCATTAACTTCACATCTTCTGCAAACAGGGACACTTCTGAGCCTATTCCTTCCATTATGTCATTCACATATACCAGAAACAGCACCGTTCCTATGACTGACCCCTGTGGAACCCTGCTTGTCACAGGCACCCACCTTGTCATGTATCATGACTCGCTGATGCCTTCCCGTCAGGTATTCTCTGATCCATTGCAGTGCCTTCCCTGTTATACCTGCCTGGTCCTCCAGTTTTTGCACTAATCTCTTATGTGGAACTGTCAAAAGCCTTCTTACAGTTCAAGAAAATGCAATGTACTCACCCCTCTCTATCTCTTGTCTTACTGCTGTCACCTTGTCCTAGAACTCTAGTAGGTTTGTGACACAGGATTTCCCATCCCTGAATCTGTGCTGGTTGTTGTTATGTTCAGTCCTTTCTAGGCTCTCCACTACTCTTCTTGTGATAATCTTCTCCATAACTTTGCATACTATATATGTCAGTGACACTGTTCTGTAGTTTAATGCTGCATGTCTCTCTCCTTTTTTAAAAATTGGGACTACATTTGCTGTCTTCCATACTTCAGATGGCTGCCCTGTTTTGATAGATGATTTGAAAATTGTTAGTGGTACATAGAGTGCCTCCACTCCCTCTCTCAGGACCCTCAGAGAAATATTGTCTGGCCCCATCGTCTTTAAGGCATCTAGTTTGCATAGCAGTCTCTTCACCTCCTCAGTCGTATGTATTGTGTCTAGCACTTGATGGTGTACCCCACTATTCCATCTTTCTGGAGTCCTTTTTGTCTCCTCTGTCGATACTTCTTTGAATCTCATGTTGAGCTCCTCTGTCAATACTTCTTTGAATCTCATGTTGAGCTCCTCACGTACTTCTCGGTCATTTCTTGTGATCTCCCTTCCTCCCTCAGCCTGATTACCTGGTCGGACTTGGCTTTCACTACTATGTCATTTTTGTATTGTCGTTGGGCCTCCCTCCTTACCTGAACATATTCATTTCTGACTCTTTGACTACTCTCCTTATTCTTCTGGGTCCTTTGCCTTTTATACTTCTTCCATTCTCTAGTATACTTGGTTTTGGTCTCTCTACAACTTTGGGTGAATCAAGGGCTTGTCCTGGCCTTCTCATTATTTCTGTTGCCCTTGGGTACAAACCTCTCCTCTGCCTCCTTGCATATTGTTGTCACATGTTCCATCATCTCATTTACTGATCTCCCTGCCAGTTCTCTGTCCCACTGAACCTCGTGTAGGAAATTCCTCATGCCTGTGTAGTCCCCTCTTTTGTAGTTTGGCTTCATTCATCCTGCCCTTCCTGCTTTCCTCTACACTTGTAACTACTATGTATTTGAAGCTCAGAACTACGTGATCACTAGCCCTGAGGGTCTTTCGTGTGTGATGTCCTCAATATCTGCACTACTCAAAGTGAATACTAGGTCCAGTCTTGCTGGTTCATCCTCTCCTCTCTCTCTGGTAGTGTCCCTTACATGTTGATGCATGTAGTTTTCCAGTACCACCTCCGTCATCTTAGCCCTCCACGTTTCTGGGCCCCCATGTGGCTCCATGTTGTGTGTACTCACCTATTTGTGGTTGCAGGGGTCGACTCATAGCTCCTGGCCCTGCCACTTCACTGACCGCTACTAGGTTCTCTCCCTGCTGTGTGTGTGTGTGTACTCACCTAATTGTGTTTTCAGGTGTGTGTGTGTGTGTATACTCACCTAGTTGTGGTTGCAGGGGTCGAGTCATAGCTCCTGGACCTGCTTCTTCACTGGCCACTACTGGGTCACTCTTCCTGCACCATGAGCTTTATCATACCTCTTCTTAAAGCAATGAATGGATCCTGCCTCCACTACATCGCTTCCCAAACTATTCCACTTCCTGACCACTCTGTGACTGAATAAATACTTCCTAACATCCCTGTGATTCATCTGAGTCCAACTTCCAACTGTGTCCCCTTGTTGCTGTGTCCCATCTCTGGAACATTCTGTCTCTGTCCACCTTGTCAATTCCTCTCAGTATTTTATGTCATTATCATGGCCCCCCTATCTCTTTTGTTCTCCAGTGTCATCAGGTCGATTTCCTTAACCTCTCCTCGTAAGACATACCCCTTAGCTCCGGGACTAGTCTTGTTGCAAACCTTTGCACTTTCTCTAGTTTCTTTATGTGCTTGGCTAGGTGTGGGTTCCAAACTGGTGCTGCATACTCCAATATGGGCCTAACGTACACAGTGTACAGGGTCCTAAACGATTCCTTATTAAGATGTCGGAATGCTGTTCTTAGGTTTGCTAGGCGCCCGTATGCCGCAGCAGTTATTTGGTTGATGTTCGCCTCAGGAGATATGCCTGGTGTTATACTCACCCCCAGATCTTTTTCCTTGAGTGAGGTTTGTAGTCTCTGGCCCCCTAGACTGTACTCCATCTGCGGTCTTCTTTGCCCTTCCCCAATCTTCATGACTTTGCACTTGGTGGGGTTGAACTCCAAGAGTCAATTGCTGGACCAGGCTTGCAGCCTGTCCAGATCCCTTTGTAGTTCTGCCTGATCCTCGTCCGATTGAATTCTTCTCATCAACTTCACATCATCTGCAAACAGGGACACTTCGGAGTCTATTCCTTCCGTCATGTCGTTCACAAATACCAGAAACAGCACCGGTGCTAGGACTGACCCCTGTGGAACCCCACTTGTCACTGGCGCCCACTCTGACACCTCACCACGTACCATGACTCGCTGCTGTCTTCCTGACAGGTATTCCCTGATCCATTGGAGTGCCTTCCCTGTTATCCCTGCCCGGTCCTCCAGCTTTTGCACTAATCTCTTGTGTGGAACTGTGTCAAACGCCTTCTTACAGTCCAAGAAAATGCAATCTACCCACCTCTCTCTCTCTCTTGTCTTACTGCTGTCACCCTCTCATAGAACTCAAGTAGGTTTGTGACACAGGATTTCCCATCCCTGAAACCATGTTGGCCGTCGTTGATAAGCTCATTCCTTTCTAGGTGTTCCACCACTCTTCTGATTATCTTCTCCATGACTTTGCATGTCAGTGACACTGGTCTGTAGTTTAGTGCTTCATGTCTGTCTCCTTTTTTAAAAATTGGGACTACATTTGCTGTCTTCCATACCTCAGGTAATCTCCCTGTTTCGATAGATGTGTTGAATATTGTTGTTAGTGGTACACATAGCACCTCTGCTCCCTCTCTCAGGACCCATGGAGAGATGTCCGGCCCCATCGCCTTTGAGGTGTCTAGCTCACTCAGCAGCCTCTTCACTTCTTCCTCGGTTGCATGTATTGTGTCCAGCACTTGGTGGTGTACCCCACCTCTCCGTCTTTCTGGAGTCCCTTCTGTCTCCTCTGTGAACACTTCTTTGAATCTCATGTTGAGTTCCTCACATACTTCTCGTTTTTTGTGATCTCTCCTCCTTCCTTCCTTAGCCTGATCACCTGGTCCTTGACTGTTGTTTTCCTCCTGATGTGGCTGTACAACAGCTTTGGGTCAGATTTGGCTTTCGCTGCTATGTCATTTTCATATTGTCGT
This sequence comes from Cherax destructor, assembly GCA_009830355.1. Classification (NCBI taxonomy): domain Eukaryota; kingdom Metazoa; phylum Arthropoda; class Malacostraca; order Decapoda; family Parastacidae; genus Cherax; species Cherax destructor. Next base: position 60,053 of record WNWK01006064.1, on the reverse strand, counting down.
TGGGCCTCCCTTCTTATTTGTGCATATTCATTTCTGGCTCTACGACTGCTCTCCTTATTATCCTGGGTCCTTTGTCTTCTATACTTCTTCCATTCCCTATCACACTTGGTTTTAGCCTCTCTGCACCTTTGGGTGAACCACGGGCTCATCCTGGCTTTTTCATTATTCCTGTTACCCTTGGGTACAAACCTGTGTGTGTGTGTGTGTTTGCGTGCGTGCGTGTACGAGTGTGCTTCCATGCTTGTCTGTTCCACGATGAGCGGTGAGATAGTGGAGACAATAGTGGGAGGATCCCTGGTGGTGGTGGTGCTGCTGCTTATAAGAGAACCACCGCTGCCACTATCTCTAGACTCATTCTGACCTCACCAGACACTGCTACACCTCCACAAACTCTGTCATATTTCTACACACCCTCCTAGACCTCCGAATCCCCTGGCCCTGTTGAGAGCTTATTTTCGAGTATGATATTACTACTACTACTAATAATAATATAATAACAATATGATAACAGATCTTGTCAGACACCAACAAACCTTGTCATATCATTTCAAACTTTCTGCACGCACTGTTAGTAAGTAAGTAAGTAAGTTTATTCAGGTATACACAAATACATTTATATAGATTATCATACCAGGTGGTTTAGCGCTTAGTTTTGATAACAATAATCCATATTCAGTTAGATTTTTACTAGCTCCTGGTAGTCCTTTCCAAACTCTGTTAGGTTTCTGCAGGTCTGCACACTCTGTAAACCCCTTCCACATGTGATCTTCTCCAGACCGTTCAGGAAGACCTCTACAGGTTCTCTTAAACCATTTGTTTACACTAGTGCTACAGGCTGTAAGCGTATCCAGATATTGTCAGACCTTACTATACCGTAGGCCTTCCATCACACTGTGCATATATACACATGCTATACAATGACAAGATTTTCGTGATATATATCTTTCTTAATATATTTTAAAATTTTGTTGTTAACTCGGACAAAGAAAATGGAAGCTTTTTTGAAAGTAAATATTGACAGCGTTGAGGGTGAATGTTTATAATTTGACAAACAGGGAGATGGTGAGTGTGGCAGTGTAGTGAGTGTTGGAATACATACACAGCGAGCGAGTGTGTTGAAAAGGACGCTTGTGTACAGTTCAAGATATTTATGAAAGGAAATGTTTAGCACGAGTGATGTCATCAGAACTGATGAAGCCACTAGTGGGGAAACGTTTCCCTTAATAAATGTCCTGAACTGTACACAAGTGTCCTTTTCCACAGATTGTCGGTATCACAATTTATAACCGAGTGTAAGTGTGTTGGCGGCGACAGAGGTTCTTGTGTTGGTGGTGCTGGAGAACCGTCAGTGGTGGTGTAGTGATGGTGGGGTGCCTAAAGGCTTCGTCACCACCTCCCCCACCCCGTGAGAGGGAGAACCCGCCTGTACCAGGAATTCACCTGAGGGGACTAAGTGTCACCATCGCCCGTGCCCCTGCTCTGGGCTTCACCCTACTTCATTCACAGCAGGAGGGGCGCACCCCCACAGAGAAGGAGACATGCTACCCCAGGACACCCCCCGCCCTACAGGAGCGCCCCCAGGGTCACACGGATCTTGCCAGAGCTTCCCCCAGACAAGAATACAAGGAGTACGTGGATAGAAAGTTCCACAGGTATGACGATCGCTCCCAAGAGTGTGTGGAGGCTGGCAGGGAGAACCCGGAGGCTGCGAGGACCTGCCAGGGGACGGTTCCGTACCAAGAGGAACACCATCAGAAGCCTCTCTGGTACCTAACCCGCACTACTGCCACTATACTCCTCATTCAAGGAATCTTCATCACGCTCTTCACCTACTTTGTCAGGTAACTATTTTAGGGTCACTTAAACATTATAAAAAACTACGGGCAGTGAGTTTAATTATTCTCTGAAGTTTTTGTTATAATGATTGGTATAAATTTTATTTTAAGGCATTGTAGCTCATACACATACGAACACATTTATACTGTTCGACCTATGAACCATCTGGACCATTAGGTCCAGTTGGTCCATAGCAGTTCATATATAAATTAGTTGTGTTTCAGTCGCTGCACGATCCTAGTAGGGTATCTTCGTATAATCATGATCTTGTTTACCTTAACCAACGTAAAAACGATCGGTAAAGGGTGCAGCCAAATACAAAAATTAGGTAAACTTTTATGGCTGCGAGATCGGAGAAAGACATAATTCATCGGCCTGGTGGGCCATGGGTTTCCCTGGCCTGGTGGGCCATGGGTTCCTCTGGCCTGGTGTGCCATGGGTTCCCCTGGCCTGGTTGGCCATGGGTTCCCCTGGCCTAGTGGATTGGGCCACGGGGGCGTTGACCCCCGCAACACCCTCCAGGTATACTCCAGGTTTAACATAATTCAGCTTCCAGCACCTCAACCCCCGGCAGAGACATAGTAATTGTACCTCAAAATACTCAGTAGGCAGTGCATACACAAGAAAAGTATACTTACCAGATTATATAAAAATTATATTATAATAATTGTAATAATATTATTATTATTATTATAAAATGTATTTCAGTATCTACGCAGTTCGATAAAGGTATCCTCGTATTGCATAACCCAGCCCACTGTATCCTGAATCCACGGGATTGGAATAGTAATAATAATAAACCCATAGCATTATACAGTGCCTGTGGGGGAAATGTGGAAGGCATTCAGGTTTAATTCAGAGATCAAGAGCCCCTCACCAGAATCAAGGAACCTTCCTTAAGGGGATTGGAATAGTGTAGAGTGCGACATAACTTTGTAACGCAGTTATAAATTTGAAGGTTTGGTGCGATTGAAAAAAAACATTCAAATATACGCAATACACAAATAACCCGCACATAGAAGGGACGGAGAAATGATTCACAAGTTATGAAACAAAAAATAATTTCTCCAATAGAAAACAATTTCAGACCTTCCACTAAAGAGCACCAGATTTGAAAGTTTAAAGTCATTCTGAAAAGGCGTTTTCTAGGTATCACACAGATCATATACACCAGCACTTGAAGTCTGAAGCCGCTCGGAAGTTGCATTATCATTATGGAGTTTGGAAGCTAAGTAAATGAGGCATTCATAAATTATCACATGAGGGAGGGGGGTTGATTCGCCGGAACTCTTCCGGCCCGGGTCTTTGCCAGATGGTGACCCGGCCCTGGCTCCCTGTCGTGGGAGTGTCTTGAGACCTAAGTCTCCCATGGGAGGAGGTACAAGTACCTCCTCATCGTTGGGATCAATGGTCCCAGGCCTAGCCACATTCCCCACCCACACGGGGCTCGTAGGGAGAAGCTAGGCCTCTCTGGTCTGCCATCTTCCCCACCCCAAGAGGAGCTAATGGGAATGGCAGTCTTGGGAGCTGCAGATGGTAGCAAGCTCCAGCTTTGGCACCTACCCTGCCCTAAAAGGGCTGGGCATGGTGATGTATCACATGAAAACCCGTATTTCCATTTTCCCATTTCATGGAAAATGGCAAATTGGAGCCTACACAATCCAAACTTGCCTGTGTGTAAGATTCATCATCATTTAAGGTTAAAAGTCGATCAAAAGAGACATCCTTGTTATTTTGCATATACCAATTTGTTTAAAAAAATATCAAATTAAATTTTACACAACCCAAAATCTGGCAGAAATTTTCTTTGAGGAAAAAAATATAACCACTGAAAGTTTGAAGCCTTCGAAGAGAAAATCTATTTTCCAAGTGATTGCGTAGAATCCAACCATAACCACTCTTATTTAACTTATTAAATTTAAGCAATTTGTACTTACACGGCCTAACTTCCCCCTACACACAAAAAATATCTGTTTGCAGAGACGCATCAAACTGAAGGCTTTCAGTAGAAAAACTCCAGCTACAGAATGAACAAATAATGCGAGACTGTAACGAAATTTATATTGGCAAAGTGTCAACCACACATTCCACTAACAATACTGAGTTTCTTCTCAGTAGGATACACCAGTTGAAGCCCACCACAAGAAACTTATACATTTGTCACATGCAAACCAAAATCGGGATCGGTATACGAAAAACTGAGCAGAGGTCGTCACCTGCACATGACAGTTGTTACAATAACCTCACATTGTTTACAGTGCACCCGGGTGGATTGTTTATAGTTCACCCGGGTGGATTGTTTACAGTTCACCCGGGTGGATTGTTTATAGTGCACCCGGGTGGATTGTTTACAGTTCACCCGGGTGGATTGTTTACAGTGCACCCGGGTGGATTGTTTATAGTTCACCCGGGTGGATTGTTTACAGTTCACCCGGGTGGATTGTTTACAGTGCACCCGGGTGGATTGTTTATAGTTCACCCGGGTGGATTGTTTACAGTTCACCCGGGTGGATTGTTTACAGTGCACCCGAGTGGATTGTTTATAGTTCACCCGTGTGGATTGTTTACAGTTCACCCAGGTGGATTGTTTACAGTTCACCCGGGTGGATTGTTTACAGTTCACCCGGGTGGATTGTTTATAGTTCACCCGGGTGGATTGTTTATAGTTCACCCGGGTGGATTGTTTACAGTTCACCCGGTTGGATTGTTTACAGTTCACCCAGGTGGATTGTTTATAGTTCACCCGGGTGGATTGTTTACAGTTCACCCGGGTGGATTGTTTACAGTGCACCCGGGTGGATTGTTTACAGTTCACCCGGTTGGATTGTTTACAGTTCACCCAGGTGGATTGTTTACAGTTCACCCGGGTGGATTGTTTACAGTTCACCCGGTTGGATTGTTTACAGTTCACCCAGGTGGATTGTTTACAGTTCACCCGGTGGATTGTTTACAGTTCACCCGGTTGGATTGTTTACAGTTCACCCAGGTGGATTGTTTACAGTTCACCCAGGTGGATTGTTTACAGTTCACCCGGGTGGACTGTTTATAGTTCACCCGGGTGGATTGTTTACAGTTCACCCAGGTGGATTGGATAAGGTGATCTGAAGTTATAATCGAAAACCTTGGGAATTTTTTTAATGACGAGAACAGTGTACCTAATAATATGACCATCTCTGGCATAATATCGCTCGAAAATAGTGTAATTAATGGCTCACTAAACCCGTGAAAACTTCATAACACCAATTTTCAGTATTTCTCAGTTTCCTTTTCTTAGTATATATATCCTAACAAATAATCTCTACAAATGGACAAGAATATTTTTTTTTTTTAAAGAAAGTACAATTTCATGTAGGTCGCTGCACCAACAAAATTCGAAAAAAAATACAAAATACTTTTGTTTGAAGCCGATCAGAAAAGTCATTCCCTAGTTATTAAGGAAGCAAATTTATTGGATAAAACTGGCAAATCATAGTTAACCGTGTTCAAATTGAATGCCAAGTTTTATTTTAATAAAGTCCTCAAACACAAGGTTTGAAGCCTATCAGAAGAGGCATTCTCTATGAATTGCTGTGAATCCAGTTATTTCATGTTTTGTTAATGTCAGTAAACGCACCCAGCTGGTGGGTGTGACGCACCCAGCTGGTGGGTGTGACGCACCCAGCTGGTGGGTGTGACGCACCCAGATGGTGAGTATGACGCACCCAGCTAGTGGGTGAGTGACGCACCCAGCTGGTGGGTGAATATGACATCCAGCTGGTGGGTGAATATGACGCACCCAGCTGGTGGGTGAATGTGACGAACCCAGCTAGTGGGTGAATATGACGCACCCAGCTAGTGGGTGAATATGACGCACCCAGCTAGTGGGTGAATATGACGCACCCAGCTAGTGGGTGAATATGACGCACCCAGCTAGTGGGTGAATATGACGCCCCAGCTGGTGGGTGTGACGAATCCAGCTGGTGGGCAAGTGTGACGCATCCAGCTGGTGGGTGAATGTGACGCATCCAGCTGGTGGGTGAATGTGACGCATCCAGCTGGTGGGCAAATGTGACTCATCCAGCTGGTGGGTTAGTGTGACGAATCCAGCTGGTGGGCAAGTGTGACGCATCCAGCTGGTGGGTGAATGTGACGCATCCAGCTGGTGGGTGAATGTGACGCATTCAGCTGGTGGGTGAATGTGACGCATCCAGCTGGTGGGTAAGTGTGACGAATCCAGCTGGTGGGTGAATGTGACGCATCCAGCTGGTGGGTGAGTGTAACGCATCCAGCTGGTGGGTGAGTGTGACGCATCCAGCTGGTGGGTGAATGTGACGCATCCAGCTGGTGGGCAAGTGTGACGCATCCAGCTGGTGGGTGAATGTGACGCATTCAGCTGGTGGGTGAATGTGACGCATCCAGCTGGTGGGTAAGTGTGACGAATCCAGCTGGTGGGTGAATGTGACGCATCCAGCTGGTGGGTGAGTGTAACGCATCCAGCTGGTGGGTGAGTGTGACGCATCCAGCTGGTGGGTGAATGTGACGCATCCAGCTGGTGGGCAAGTGTGACGCATCCAGCTGGTGGGTGAATGTGACGCATCCAGCTGGTGGGTGAGTGTAACGCATCCAGCTGGTGGGTGAGTGTGACGCATCCAGCTGGTGGGTAAGTGTGACGAATCCAGCTGGCGGGTGAATGTGACGCATCCAGCTGGTGGGTGAGTGTAACGCATCCAGCTGGTGGGTGAGTGTGACGCATCCAGCTGGTTGGTGAATGTGACGCATCCAGCTGGTGAACAAGTGTGACGCATCCAGCTGGTGGGTGAATGTGACGCATCCAGCTGGTGGGTGACTGTGATGGGTGCGTCACACTCACCTGGTGACGTTGACTAATCTTGGTGTATTAGGTTTAAAACCTGTCGACAGTCGAGGGTCATTAAGGCTGCATGTCACCTTCACACCATAAATTTTAAAACAATCATTAAAGATAACTTACTGTATATACACAGAGATGTATACACCTCGGTGTATATGCACTAAGCGATACACACCTCTCCATGTATATTAACTTGCCAACCTCAAGTAACGCACCCATCCCCTTCCCCCTCCCCCACATACACGTATTGAAACATAAGGGCGTTGTCTTGGTAAGCTGTCTTGCACATTACAATAGTTTGAAAATAGCTTTTCTTTGTTTCCTCTTGAACATGACAGACCCTGACGGTGCCTAGAAGCGTTACTGATCACTGTCATTGACTCCGTGAAACAATATATATATATATATATATATATATATATATATATATATATATATATATATATATATATATATATATATATATATATATATATATATATATATATATATATATATATATATATATATATATATATATATATATGATACTTGAACCTAGCTGGCTGGCGAGTCAGTAGAGAAGAAACACAACTGAGAGAATGGCAGTTACAAATATATAGTAGCCTTCCACAAGTAAGGAATATAAAGTTAAGTAAAATACACGACTTTTTTGCCAAAGTCAGGGAACTCGTCGAATCCCTCTATGTATGGCTGGCCAGCTCAGTACTCCGGCTGTGGAAGAAACAAACACAGTGGTCACCATCAAGGCTAGTGGTTCACTGACTCGATAAGTTGAAGGCTCAAAGCACCTATTAAAGAAAAAATAAGTTTACCTGAACATGAACATTAAAATGCAACGTTCCACAAGTCAAGTAACAGTTGCAAAAATAATAGATACCAGAAGAACATAATTACAATAGCCAGAGAGCCAAGTATTCCAGTGACCGATCGATTTCAATTTTTCAACACTTGTGAACGATTGCTAGGTGAAGGTTCTTAAGACAGCTGACAAGTACAGGTGTCCCTCTGCTTAATTTCATATAGATCCTCTCTGGAACTGTTTTCCATGCAATAACTTTAGGAAGAGTTTTTTGATCAGCTTCAAAATTTCAGAACTCGTGTATCCTATTAAGAAGAATGTGGAATTGTTAATGGAGTTTGTAGGTGCCATTTTACCATTAATACTCTCCAAATGGTTTAGTAATATTTTGGCATTATATAACTGAATTATGCTTCCCGCAGGGGGTGTCTCGATGCTTATGACGAACTTTTGTTCCAAAGAGCTTGGATTTATCCTCCCTTTGCTTCGATTGAATCTGAGTACATACTTCCCATTTTACAGGCTCTGTATAATCCCTACGAGCTCAGCACTTTCCTTTGATTTAAATGAGGCACTTTTTATCATCAGTCTTTAATAGCTGACTGGATGATTTTTTTTGGGGGGATAAAGGCTGTGTACGCGCAAATTAAGGACCCCAATGGAAATAAGTCACTTTGTCTGACTTTTTTTTTGGGTTATCCTAGGTTGTCTGCACATGTGCTGCCATGTATGATAATCTATGTAACTGTATTTGTGTATACCTGAATAAACTTACTTGTCGGATTTTGTGTTGTTACTGAAGAATGAATCTTGTACTGGTCTTCATACTTTTAGTGCTGATGTGTTTTCCCTCAAAGGAGGTTTTGCCTCCACTTAAGTTGTCGAAGTTTTAATGTACATATTTTAATAATAAAATTGTTTTCTGTGAAGTAACTGGATAATGTGTCTTGTGATCAGAAATATATCATTTTATCGATTTATCTAGGAAAAACTTTCTTATTGTTCTTTTATTAATTAAAATTACAGAAAACTTTGGAGTGATTTTGATCTGTGTATGTCCCCAGTTCTTTTTTTTCTATGGAATAAACTGGGAAAATTTAAATACTGATTTTAATGGTTTGCATAACCAGTTTTTTTTATATAGTATGCCAACGATGTATCATGTACTTGTAGAAGTTATTATTATTATTATTATTATTATTATTATTATTATTATTATTATTATTTATTGCAAGCAATGAGAATAGTCAGATATAATTTAAACTGGTTGTAGCCTCATATATGGAGGCTTAGTATTGCTCTACTAAACAATAATAACATTTCATTTGTATGTAATAGCGACATCTGTACGGTATTAATCTTTAACAAATTTCAATTATAACGTTATCACATCCACTGGCTATTAAATGCAAGTAGCATATTTGACCGGCAGTATGGAGGGCGCACTTGTTCAAGTCACGTGACGGCAAACTATAGTATTTGTGATGGCAGGTATGGTGAGCTGGCGGACGCCTCCCATGAAGGTAACAACGTCCATCCCATCCTTGGTGGTAACTACTCTGAAGAGAACCCAGGAACTTTACTCCATCGCCGTCAGTATCGCTGTTCTTGTTCTCTCCTTCGCTCTGTACAAAAACATGTCTTTAATAGCAGTAATGCCACTGAATCAGTCAATAGATCAATAGAAAGCGCATCTAGATGGAGGATCGAGCCTCCACCACGCTTGCGCTGAATGACTCATATAGGTTTAGCGCTTAAATTAGTTATTAATATCTATCTTTCACTCTCCCTCAACCATTTTTTCCTTGTTTTTGTCTACATTTAAACTTTTTTCTCACTGAGCAGGATGTTGATTGCACTTCCATGCACCATACATTATTCTTGTCATATTCCTTCATTTGTGTGGATAAATATTTATGGTTATATTCCCTATGTGCTCTTTAATACTAAAATAATTACAATAATATATAATTTTAATTTCTTACACTGTTACTAATGTCATCACAATAACAACGTCCGTATGTTCCTTTATTACACTATGCTTTTTTTCCCACGTTCTATACCTTTGATATACCTTTGAAGAGTTTCGAGAGTATCTACTCTCTGAGCCCGGCCATGGGCCAGGCTCGTCTGGTGCTTGCCTGGTCAACCAGGCTGTTGCTGCTGGAGGCCCGCGCCCCACATATCCATCACAGCCTGGTTGATCTGGCACCTGGTAAAATATTTGTCCAGTTTCCTCTTGAAGGCTTCTACACTGGTTCCAGCCGTGTTTCGGATATCTTCTGGTAAGATGTTGAATAGTCTGGGACCCCGGATGTTAATACAGTGCCCCCGTATTGTCCCCCCCGCACCCCTGCTCCTCACTGGATTTATTTTACACTTTCTCCCATATCTCTCACTCCAGTATGTTGTTATGGCAGTGTGCAGATTTGGGACCAGGCCCTCAAGTACTTTCCATGTATATATTATCATGTATCTCTCTCCCTCGCTCCAATGAGTACATGTTCAAGACTTGAAGGCTTTCCCCAAATAATTTAGATGTTTCAATGGCTCAATGTGAGCCGTAAACGATCTCTGGATTTGTTCCAGCTCTGCTATTTCTCCTGCCCTGAACGGGGCCGTCAGCACTGAGCAGTATTCTAAGTGAGGAGCACTAGCGATTTGAATAGTGTCACCATCGGCATTTTTTCCCCTTGTTTTGAAAGTTCTCAATACCCACCCCGTCATCTTCCTGGCTGTTGTGATCTTTGTCTTGTTATGGTCTTTAAACGACAGATCAGCAGACATAATTATTCCCAAGTCCTTACGTGTTCCTTTCGTTCTATGTGGTGACCCTCTTGGTTTTGTATATAGTGTTCCTTTTGAGTTCTTCCCATTTTTTCCATACCTAAGCAGCTGAAACTTATCACCATTGAACGTCATGTTGTTCTCCACTGCCCATTGGAAGACCCTGCTTATGTCCTCCCTGTAATTTTTCAGTGTCCTCTACCGTAGTGACTTTCATGCTTATTTTAGTGTCATCTGCAAATGATGATACAAAAGTGTGCTGGGTTTTTTTATCTATGTCTGCTATGAGGATGAGAAACAGCAGAGGTGCAGGACAGTGCCTTGGGGCACTGAGCTTTTGACCTCGCTGATGCTGGATCTTGCCCTGTTCACTACTACTTTTTGTGTTCTTTGTGTTAGGAACTCAAAAAATCCATCTGCCTACCTTCCGTAATGCCTATGGCCCTCATTTTGTGCGCTATCACTCCATGATCGCATTTGTCAAACGCCTTTGCAAAATCTGTGTAAATCACATCTGCGTTTTGGTCGTCCTCCAATGCCTCTGTAATCTGTCATAATGGTTCAGCAGCTGTGACAGGCATGATCGACCCGCTCTAAAGCCATGCTGTTCGGGTTATGTTGGTTGTGCTGGTCCATGAACTTTGTAATCTGCCGTCTCATCCTCTTTCAAAGATTTTTATGATGTGAGAAGTGAGGGCTACTGGTCTGTAATTTTAGCTAGTGCTCTACTACCTCCTTATGCAAGGAGCTATGTCTGCACTCTTAAGGCCTCTGGAATTTCACCTAGATCTAAGCTCTTTCTCCACAGAATACTAAGGGCTCTTGCTAATGGTACTTTGCACTGCTTTATAAATAAAGCATTCCATGAATCTGGTCCAGGTGCTGGAGTGAGTGGGCATGTTGGCCATTTCTTTTTCGAAATCTATGGGATTGTACTAATGTCGGTTAGGTGGTCTGCGAGCCTTCTGCGAGTGACAATATTTCATTTTCTACCTTGCTGTCATTTAGTGGGTTGCTGAACACTGACTCATACTGTTCTTTTAGATTTCATCATTCCTGTTCATCGTCCGTATACGAATTCCTCTCAATAATGGTCCAATTTACAGGTGTTTTAGCTTCGTGATTTTGATAGGAGTAGAAATATTTTGGGTTTCTTGCACATTCCTGTATACTCTTTGTTCTTTGTACTTCTTCTGTCAGGTATGACATCTAAGTTTTGTCTAATTCCGTGATCTCTGTTATGACTATCTCTTCTGTTCCAACATAACTGTGTTTTTCTGCGAATTCAGTAATCTTCCTTTTCTTCTCCTGTACCATCTCCTACGCCTCTCTATATCTGATCTTCTTCGGGTTTCCTCAATGGCTACGTGTTTCATACATACCTTGTATGCTTAGTATTCCAACTAATAAGCACTGGTGGGGATTTAGGTTGCTCATGTCTGATTCCCATGATATGTCTGATAGCTCTTGTGTTATATTTTCCTGTCAATTTATGGTTATAAGAATTAAACTTCTGAACATTCCGTTCTAACATTAGTGTCGCAGTTCCCTCAACCCTGAGTTAATACTAGTTTGAACTTCTATGATGTTATGATGTTATAATATTTTTGTAACTGTTATGTCTCTGATTAATTCCGTTGTTTGTGTAGAATATCAAATCCAGGTATTTTCATTTCTAGTGGGATCAATTATCTGTTGGTTTTAGTGAGTACTTTTCACAAAGCCTCATTAGTTTTCCTGGTATGTGCCTGTTGAGCCAGGGTGCTCAGGAGTTATTTTCTGGTATAACATTATGGTGCCTCATCTATATTTACATGAGGAGATTAAAATCTCAAGGATTAAAATGTTTGGTGATTCTCAGCCTATCCAGATAGTCATCTATCTTCTTTAACTGCTTTGGGTAATTCCTCCGCAGTTGCTGATGGTTTTGTATACTAGGATAATTTACTTTGATTTTATTTTCCACTGTTAATGCCGAGGATTTGCACTATATCATTCGTAGTCTAAAACTTCTGTTGCAAGCAGAGAGTATCTTTGATATAGAGTCCTACTCCTCCCTGTGACCTATTAAGAGATTCTATCACATCTATACTGTTTATAGTTTTCTATCTTAATCTTCTCCGTCCAAAACATCACTTGTATGTGTTCTGTAAATGGCTCCAAACATGGCATTTGCTTGATAGGAGTCCTTAACATAACTAACTTTTTGTCATTTTTATTTGATTTGACCCTAAACTATTTGCAAATATGAAGCAGGAGTTACCATTTGGGATGTTTTGGTCTTTCTTTGTGTTTGGTTAATACATGGTGATGTCCTACTGGTATGGCCCCTGGTGCCCATACTCCTGGTTTCTCCAGTACTGACTTTGATTGTTTATCAGCCCTGATGAACTGGTGCCTGTCTTGTCTTGTCCCACTGTTTCTGCCCATCTGTCCTTGTACCATTTCCACCTAAAGTAAAAATAACTTTCCTGTGTAAATTAAGTCGTTCTCGTAAAGAAGGTAGGGATTTCAACGTTCAAAGACGATTGATAAATCAAAACATGACATGATTCGTTGTATAATATTTAGGTAAGACTGGTCAGGAAATATGACAAGTGTTTCCTGACGCGGGTCTTAGTTATATGACTCACCACTGGATCTTTTGGTCATCTGACAGAGGCCTTCCGCTGGTTTACCCGTCCACACCTTAAAAAATTAAGGTTAAATTGTATAACCTTTAAGAAACACCACTACTTATAACATCAAGCTTATAGTCTGGTTTTATAGTGGCAATACTTACTCCTCGAAATGCTAATCTGGTATTAATGAGATGCTAATCAACACACTCTAACCTAATCTAAATAACGTATGCAGATTATCTTTAAAGATATGAAATAAATCAACTATTAACTTATGACGTAATAAATGTGAATGTCAATAATATCTGGAGAAACCAATTAGTATTCTGTTTTTGTCAGTGATGTAATACTATGTAGTATATATATATATATATATATATATATATATATATATATATATATATATATATATATATATATATATATAAAAAGGATGGGGTCCACCTCTTGTGCAAATTGTGGGACCCATAGCCTCGGAGAAGTGGATAAAAAGGCTTCAAGGAAGAATTTTTGGATTTCTTCCTGAAGCCATTTGAATATTCCACTTCCCCTGTGTGTGTTAGTTACCATTTTGTCCGAAGCACATGTCGATTAGACACTAGGCCTGTTGTATGTGTGTGTGTGTGTGTGTAAGGAAACACTTCGTGTTGTGTGTGTGTGTGTGCGTGTGTGCCAATACCATTATATACACCATCCCTTTGAACCGCACACACTAGGCCGCAGGCCCAGTTCATTTACATCCCAACCTAGGCGGCAGGGAGACATACTACTATGTAGTAAGCTGATTGCTGTGCACAGCATCGAGCAAATTAGGTCAGTTTCGTCCCAGGATGCGATCCACACCAGTCAACCAACTCCCAGGTACCCATTTTACTGGTGGGGAACATAGACAACCGGTGTAAAGAAACACGCCCAATGTTTTTACCCTCCCCGGGAATCGAACCCGGACATTCGCCGTGTGAAGCGAGAGCTTTAGCCACCAGGCCACGGGGCAACGTCTGGAAGCTGTCTATGTCCTATAATAAATTATTATAGTAACAACCTCCATTTTGGTATCATTGCTAATTTCACTCTTCTTAAGAACCCCGCGATACTTTTAACTTAGCAAAGCTCTATGTTGAAATCCCTAATTATGTAAGTAATTTCTGACCAGAAAAAATCGATAAAGAGGCCATATAAAAACTAACATTCAGATTTCCATATACCTTTCAGAGCTATTAAACATAGAAATAGTAGTGTTTGTTGGCATGGGCACGAGGTTGGCGTTCTTGAGAGAGTATTCCTACAGTAGTATGGGTTGGTCTCTGCTGCTGTCGTCCATCACTCTGCAGTGGTCCATTCTCTGTGGGGGATTCCTCCAGGGCCAAGAATTTATCTACATTGACATTTACAGGTTGGTCTTCCCCTCAGTGGACTTTAAAATTAATAAGCATGCGAGCAAATTATACAGTTTAATGAAGCAATACAATCACAGACCGGCGATCTTAACACTCCAAGACAAGCAACAGGGAGATGGAAATCTTCAGCTCAAGATCTTTCACACGTCTCCGTGCGTCACCAGGAGCTATATAATGAACAGTGTGTAGCTCCTGGTGACGCACGGAGACGTGTGAAAGATCTTGAGCTGAAAAATTCCATCCCCCTTTCCCCGTGGCTTGTCTTGCAGAATTTAATGATATTATTATTATAAAAAAATAAACACGTGGGACAGTCAGCAATGCTATGATATTTAATTGAATGTGTAGGGAATTGTAACCAGCTAAACATAAGATAAGGACTGTAGAAGGTACTTAGCTTGAATGACATCTCACGACTTCGCAGTCACCCCCGAAGTCGCCGCCCAGTTGTCGATTCCACTACTTTGGGTTGTAGGGAACAAGTAAGTGTTATTTCAGCATATCTCAGAAATAGAGTGCTGGTAATCCACTTACTTGTTTGGACTTAAAAGCCCTCTTATCACGGGTTAATATGGTACCGCCAAATAAGACATGAACTAGCTACCCGCTGCGCAGCCGACCTAACCAGTATCATGGTTTATTAGACGTACCTGGGTATTTGTAGGTAACCCGTAAGTTCCCTAGCTTGTGTCAGGGATGTAACCCGGTATCGATGTCTTGATTGAAGAATAAGTGTCTCGGTGCACTGTTAGTCTATAAAGATAGTTCTTAATACACTCGGAACACTAAATGTCTTTCAATCGTTTTAAATTCACAGTAATGTCACTACAGGGAGCTAAGCACACTTACCTGTAATTGTTCTACTATGAATATGAGATTGTCTATGGTCAAGGATGCACTGTTATAGTTCCTTTGTTAAGGTCAATGCACGCGTAACACGCTCCTCGCACCAGCTGTATGTAATCTGCCCAGGGGCGCTCCTCGCCCCTTGGTGCGGCCCTATATCGCTGACCTCAGCACACTTTCCTTACTTGCTTAACACTGTAACATTAGTTAACACAAGATGCTTGATTTCTTGATATGTCTCGCTCGCCGAGAGTTCATTATTGTCCCACGTGTATAAAGTGATGCAGGGGTTTGTATTTTTCCTGCTACGGTCAAGTCATTTATCTCACTACACTGACACTCGTATTATGCTAACACTACTCCCCAGTGGCAGCGCACGTCACCACGCTCTGCTCTGCTACGAACATGTGTTACAAATAAACAAACAAGAAAGGCTGTCAGCCCTCTGGAGGGCTGAGTCCCTCAGGGGCTGAAAAGGGCTGAAGGGGCTGATACCCCTCTTCCTGGAGAACATTTCTCCACAGAATGTGAGGAAGTGTTGTTGATATCTCACAAAATTTTGTACCTTTGCTTTTTGAACGTAAATATGTTTGTTATATATATGTCGTAACAAATAAGTAAAACTTGCTATTTTGGCTTAAATATCAACGCTCTTCTTGCCGAATAAGGCAAGCAAAAATTTGTGTATGCAATAATATCGGAAAAATCATTCTGAACCTAACGAAAAAAATATATTTCATTGTGTTTGTTTATTATTGTAAACTTATCTAAAATATATTTGGTTGGATTAGGCTAAATTAAATTGCGCTTGCTATAATAAGGTTAGTTAAGTTTTCTAAGGTTCTTTTGGTACAAAATTATTATTTACATTAATATAAATGAAAAAATATATCTTTAAACATATAAGAGAAACTTTTAGAAAGGACTTAATTTTAAATGAGTTCTTGCTAATTGACCAGTTTTATCTATTTGGCACGACATATATATATATATATATATATATATATATATATATATATATATATATATATATATATATATATATATATATATATATATATATATATATATATATATATATATATGCTATACTCCACTTGCAATATGTATACGGACGTAGACCGTATGTATGCATGTATACTTGCAGCTTGCTACGAGGGTGTATGGCCAGTGTGAGTGTAGGAGTGGCTCATGGTGCCGTGATGGGACTGGCCTCTCCCATCCAGCTGATCGTCCTCACCCTCTCCCATGTTCCCATCTACACTCTCAGCAACCATCTAGCCTCTAGTCACCTCCTGGTGAGTACTGGAGTTCACAGGTGACCCATATGGTCTCGAGGTTTTGTGGGGAAGCTCCAAAACTGTATAGGTTCATACGGGGACTGGGGAATGGGAGGCGATCAAGTTTGATCCAAATGCGAGAATAAACTCTAATTTCTTGGATCACGAGAGCCTACAGTGGCATCAAGGTTCTCCTTGAAGTTCCACCTGGGGTCAAGTATGCTCTAGATTATTATTATTCCTGTTGTTGTTTTTATTATTATTTTTAATGTTCCTGTTTTTATTTTATCATTATTATTTGTTATCATTATTATTATTACTGTTTCACCACATTGACTATCTCTCACCAAGGAAAAGAAAAAAAGAAAATTTATTCATCATTAATTCAATAGTTGTCTTGCCAGAAGTGAACAGACATGACAATTCAAATAATCTTCCTAACTGCAGCATCCTCACCACTCCTTCAGAGTGCAGGCACTTCACGTCCCACCTCCAGAACTCTTGTCTGGTTAACCGGTTTCCCAGAATCCCTTCATAAATGTTACTTTGTTCACACTCCAACAGCACGTCAAGTCATTAAAGCGATTTGTCTCCACACACTCTGATCTAAGACGCTCATATACGCTTGCTGGATGCTCAAGGGGCATGTGTGACATCCTCCCGCCCTGTGAGGCTTCCTTGCTCACGGACACGAAAACTAGTCCGATTTTATTTATTTTTGGTGTACGTTTAGAAGCATATATGTAATGGAATGTGACAATGTTTCAATAAGATCGGCCAACTAACAACTGAGAAAAGAAAAATAATAGTCATTATGACATATGGCAGCATCCTGTTCCGGTCTGGCGTTACTAGCGGCGCTGCGGACACTCCCCGGTCTGGCGGTACTAGCGGCGCTGCGGACACTCCCCCGGTCTGGCGGTACTAGCGGCGCTGCGGACACTCCCCGGTCTGGCGGTACTAGCGGCGCTGCGGACACTCCCCGGTCTGGCGGTACTAGCGGCGCTGCGGACACTCCCCGGTCTGGCGGTACTAGCGGCGCTGCGGACACTCCCCGGTCTGGCGGTACTAGGTGCGCTGCGGACACTCCCCGGTCTGGCGGTACTAGCGGCGCTGCGGACACTCCCGGTCTGGCGGTACTAGCGGCGCTGCGGACACTCCCGGTCTGGCGGTACTAGCGGCGCTGCGGACACTCCCCGGTCTGGCGGTACTAGCGGCGCTGCGGACACTCCCCGGTCTGGCGGTACTAGCGGCGCTGCGGACACTCCCCACTCGTAGAATACGTCTATCCTGAATATATGATGTTCGAAATGAATGTAAGATAGCTTATCTTCGTGCCGAAAAAAATTACATTTGGTACGTTTGTGACATTCACCGAAATACTGTATTACCCTTATACCCCCCCCCCCCAATAAAAAATATTTGAGATATTCCAAATGTCTGTTTCTCAAATTCAAACACACTTAGCTTTATATTGTATGTGAAAATCATTTCAATATAATCATTAATAATGACACAGGGTGAAGCAATAGGCCAAAATTTTAGTTTCCAGAAATTCGAGCAAACGCGCGGACCACCTCATTACGTCAAAAATAATCCACAAAAATCGCGCTACTTTGGGCTTTTCTATACAATATAAGTGATTTCTTATTGAGTCCCGTGTTAAAAACACCGTTTTCTCTAGTGCTACCAGAGGTAACATAGAAAACCCTCCTCTTATAGTCAGTAACTGGCATATATCATTCATCGCAGCCGACCAGCACCCTCCATCTTTATTATGCTTTTATTGTATTTATCGTATATCTTCTATTATTATTTAATAAATGGTATAAGCAAATATAGCTGAACAAGCAATACTCGTCCTTACTGCCTCTTGGCTCCTCCCACCTCTTCAATAAGCTCCTCCCACACTGTAATGATGTCGAGTGGTAAATTTAATGTATTAGAACGAAAAATAAACAAAAACAATAAGGAAAACAAAAATATTAATCTCGCGGTCACGAGTTTTTTTACGTGGCGCGTCGTAAGATAATATGTTTCGAATAGCTATAATTTGCTTTAGAAACGTCGTATCGTTCAGTTTGATATCTTTATTATGCACCCCATACCCATCTTGTGGGCGGTAGTCAAAAGATTACAGAGGTACATAATGGGTCCAGGGACTGGACCCCAAAGTTTTGATAGCTGAGCAAGTTACAAATGTAATGAACTAACAAGCTACAAAGGTAATGAACTCACAAGTTACAAAGGTAATGAACTAACAAGCTACAAAGGTAATGAACTCACAAGTTACAAAGGTAATGAACTAACAAGCTACAAAGGTAATGAACTCACAAGTTACAAAGGTAATGAACTCACGGAATTTTCACCAAAATGTTGCCAGATTCTGGAAGTATTTTTCTGTAAACAAAACCCATTTTCATAATTTTTTCGAATAATTCTCGCATCAGCGCGCGAAGATGTCACACATGCGCCTCAAGCCCCTGCCACACTCAAGCCCCTGCCACACTCAAGCCCCTGCCACACTCAAGCCCCTGTCACACTCAAGTCCCTGCCACACTCAAGCCCCTGCCACACTCAAGCCCCTGCCACACTCAAGCCCCTGCCACACTCAAGCCCCTGCCACACTCAAGCCCCTGCCACTAAAAGCCTCCTTCACCCCCCTCCCTGCAATCCTAACAGGGATGAACCCTACTCCTCCATCCTTCCATCCCAGAACTGTATACCCGTATGATCATCATATCCTGCTCCATATTCTCTGATTGCCCTAACCATTATTAATATTATTATTAATATCAAGAGAAACTGCAACATAACAGTGATAGTAATAATAGTAACAAATGCACTTTTAGTTACCATGGCTGCCCTATAATTATTCTTGGCTGGGTGTTGAATACAATACTGTTGTCTCTATACCTTTGTCAAAATACGTTTATTGCAATACTTTTGTCAAAATACGTTTATTGCAATACTTTTGTCACAATACTGTTGTGCCAATACCATGGTCACAGTAACGTCGTCACAATAAAAGCTTGTTCTTCACCTGTCTGTTCTTCACTGTGTGTGTAACTTATGCGTCTCTTCCCGTCTTGTGGTGTGTCGGTGAGACAGGCGGTGGACCGCGGAGGCTGCGTCACTGTACACATGTTTGGTGCCTTTTTCGGTGTGTCGGCGTGCAGGGCACTACGAGGTCACTGGTCACTGTCTTCCACTCGTCTCACCTCCTCCACCACTACTCAGGTCACTGCCTGCATCGGTAAGTGTTCCAGTAGTGTTCGTTTACCAATTCACTGCGTTCATCAGTTCGGTTCGAATGGACAGGTTTGCCAAGGAAAGAAAGCGAATGCCAGACTGAAGTTCCTCTACAGACAAGCACAGTGTCTACCTACTGAGGCTCTCAGGACCCTATGTCTAGCCCTTATACAATGCCACATGGACTATGCTTGCTCTTCATGGTACTCTGCCTTGACAAAAAAAATGAAAGATAAGCTGCAAATCACCCAGAACAAAATGGTAAGATTCATCCTGGACCTGGGACCAAGAGAGCATGTAGGCCAGGATGAATTACAACAATTGGATATACTGAATATTGAAGAAAGAGTGAAACAACTTAACTTAAATCAAGTTTATAAAATTGCTCATAAACAGTGTCCAGAATATCTTGCTGCCAATTTTGTCAAGGCTGGGAACAAAAGCAGTCATAGTACTAGGGGGAGAGAGCACAACTTTGTAGTACCCACAGTCAGTGGCCAGGCTTCAAACACCTTTTATTGTACAGCAATAAAGGAATGGAACAGACTGCCTGCACATGTCAAAGCCACTCATAGCATGAGCCAGTTCAAGAAGAGAACCAAAAGGTACCTAATGAATGTAGCGACAGAAAGGGAGGAGAATGATTTTTTATTTTTTTAGTTAACATACATGTACATGTAAATAACTCTTTTTACCTTATTCCTAGTATATATCATTTATAGTATAATAACATATATCTCCTACAGTGTATAATATTAAGGTATTAAATGGATCCCAATGGAAATAAGTCACTGTCTGACTTTTTTGGGTTATCCTAGGTTCTCTACACATATGCTGCTATGTATGATAATCTATGTAACTGTATTTGTGTATACCTGAATAAACTTACTTACTTACTTCAGGAGCAGGCCTAGAGAGCGCCTGCTCACCATGTCCACTCCCTTCAAATATTCAGCCAACAACTCATACACTGAGAAATGGACACCTCTAGATGTATATAATCTGCATTTGAGATGGGTAAAAATAAACTAAAGTTGTGGTGGAATTTGTTCCACCGGCTGTACCTACTCCCCATCCTTTGAGGTGGCTTCGTGACCCTTGGGGTCACCATAACAGTTATGACCTCTACCAAGTAGGGTTATAAGGGGTTGTTTTTAACAGGGGCGTATGTATGCTAGGCGAGCGCCGTATACCCCACCAAAGATGGTAAATTCATCATAAATATTAAGCTAACTCAATAATATAATACACAAATAACCCGCACATAGGAGAGAGGAGCTTACGACGACGTTTCGATCCGACTTGGACCATTTACAAAGTCACACTAACAGAGAGGAGGAAGTATATATTTGGTATATATGGGCCACTAGCTCCCTTGCAGTGCTCCTCTTTCTTAGTCTTCGACTGACTCCACTACTACCTCTACCTCTCTTGTCCCGCCCCTGTCTGTTGACCTGTAGATCTGTAGATACTCCCTTCTCTCCTTTCTGTTAGTGTGACTGTAAATGGTCGTGGTAAGCTCCTCTCTCCTATGTGCAGGTTATTTGTGTATTGTTCCAGTCGCGGTATAGTGCCTTTTTGTTATTCAGTAATATAATCATGGATCATTATGGGAAGCTAATTTTTCTGTCCCCTGTCATCATGAACAGTGCACATCCTGTGACAATAACCCACCATACGTCACACTGCTTTGATGTCTTTCCCTTCACCTCGGAGGACAGGGACATATTGCCATATCTCACCTCTTGTCATGTCTAAATCTTCAATGGCTCATTATTAAAAATGAGATCCATTTCTCACCAGATCTCAGAGCCTTGACTTTATGACTGACATTCTCACAGAGCACAAGAGCACTTAATTAACTCTCCTTATTGCCAGTACTGGTAACGGAGCCCAAGGCAGAGCAGAGCCGGCACTTGAAGCTGGCAGAATTTGTATTGCCAACGGGCAGTCTTGAGTTCGATACCTCCATGTAGGGAACACCGTATATGTGTCTCCGAGGGTAGCCAGGAGCCAGGCTAATTCCCTACCTTTAATTTGGTGTGTGCTCCAACGTCTATTAAGAATGAGCATCAGAGAGTATTAAGACTCACTTGAGTGATTTGGTGGACTTTGTAGACCTAAGCTGCAGTTCACACTCAGAGATGTGACCTCACTAGAATTACTAGTGCATGGGTTAAGCTGTGTGTCAGCTATAGTAATTTAATGACATGTATATACAATAACCACTCATCATTTATCAGGACAGAAGTTAATGTGCGTATTGTACTGACGTGTCAAGTACTACACACCGAGTCCAAAGGTAAAGGAAGACCTGGGGCACGTAAGTCTATTTCCTCACCTTTTTTATTAAGTAGCAGACTGCAATCCGTAATTTTATGTAAGGTAGGTAGGGACTAATTGAAGTACAGTGGTGTAGGTGTAAAGTTTAGTGGGAGCCAGTCCAAGAGCTTGTCAAATTGTCATTTACCACACGCAGTGTAAGGGCCCAAGGTGTTAGTCTAGGTTCCATTCAGTGACAAGGTGTGCTGGATTATTCTGTCTGGTAATGGGCCAGGTACTAGGTGTCGTCAAGGACATCATATTGGTAAGTAGTCAGTGTCCAATATACTTGGTTTTACATCCCTATGTGGAGGGAATGATCACCATGTCTATTTGAGTCTGTGGGGAGGTTGGCGAATTCTAGGCAATATTGCTGAAGGGCACATACGTAAGAATTCCTGCACAAATGTTTCAGGTACAGTGGTAGTGGTTGTGTACCTGGGAGAGGTGTGGTCGATATCCACTGTTGGAGACGACCATCACAGAGCCCTCATAAACACTCTCCTCGCAACACTGGCATCTCTCACCCTGGCCTTCCCAGCCTCATCCCTCGCACATACGCGCAGGAAGTTCTCACTGGTGAGACAAAGGGAGAGAGACACAAGTATACTTTTTCAAAGTCATCACTAAATTACAGGTCATTCATTCATTCAATACATAAACATTTTGAACAGGTCATTACGATATACAGACATCTGGAATAGGTTCTTAAATACGATTATAAACATTGGAAATTAGTTTTTGCATTATTCAGAAATTTTGAGCAGGTTCTTGCAATATGCAGACAGGTTCTTATACTGTGTAGGAATTTGGAACAGTCTATTACGTTGTAGTATACACAGAATAAATTCTTACAATATACTATTATCATTTGGAACAGGTTGTCACAATATATAAGTAATATTAAAATCAAGTCATTTGAACAAATGAATGATCTGTCTTACTGATGGCGCCAGTCTCACCCTTTTCTCTTTCTTATTGATAAAGCCACTGGAGAGCGAAACGTCTACAAATAAAGATAGCCAGGTGTTGCACATGTGTTTAATTCTGTAGTGAAACATACAAGCAAGAAAGTGGTTACATGTCGCTGAAGACTAGAATATAAATGTTACAGGCACTCGTAAAACTAATCTTATTTCGCAATGTAAATTGAATACAAAACAATAATGAATTAATATTACAGCGTGATAATGATGGCTCAGGGTCAACTGAAATGCTCCCATTTTTCATTTAGTATTTGTGGAACTTTTAAGAATACTTTTAATAAGTCTAAACGATTTCTACATTGGAATAATTGAACTGTGGAAACATTTTTTTTTTTTCTGCTCTCTGGCGCCACGATGGATTATATATCTCATGCTGTAGCTGACTGATAGTTTATTTGCTTAAGAGACACCAAGGACCCCAGTGGAAATAAGTCACTTCGACTTTTTTTTTATGTTATCCTAGGTAATTTACACAATGTATTATAATTGTACTTATATGTACCTGTACGTAAATAAACTTACCACCTGCAGAGCGACATACAGTGTGGGGTGGTGGGCGGAGCCGTGGCCATCAGTGCCGTGGCTGACATGATGATTGAGGCGTATGGTGCACTGCTGCTGGGTGCCACTGTTAGTGCCACCTGTATCCTTACACGGCGATGGCTGGCTGTAAGTGTCATTCTTCCCCTGAGTTCAGTTTTGCTACTTCTGAGTAAATTAATATGTTATAGATAACTACCTTGCATTCTGTACACACACACACACACACACCAGTGAAGAGACGGGGCCAGGAGCTGTGAATCGACCCCTGCAACCATAATTAGGTGAATACACACACACACACACACGCTCGATACTGGAGGACTGGAGGGATAGGGGGCATGATAACGACATAAATTACTGAGAGGAATTGACAAAGTGGATAGGGACAGGATGCTTCAGAGATGGAACACACCAACAAGGGGTAACAAATGGAAGTTGAAAACTCAGATGAGTCACAAGATGTTAGGAAGTATTTCTTCAGTCATAGAGTTATCAGGAAGCAGAACACTCTGGAGAGTGATGTAGTGGAGGCAGGAACCATACATAGCTTTAAAAAAAGATACGACAAAGCTCATGGTGCAGGGAGAGAGTGAATCTAGTGGCGACCAGCGAAGAGGCGGGGCCAGGAGCTGTGAATCGACCCCTGCGACCACAAATAGGTGAGTACAAATGAGTACACACACACATCAGGCCCATACTGGAGTATGCAGCACCAGTATGGAACCCACTAGTCCCGAGTTATGGGGTATGTCCTCTGAGGAGACGTCAAGGGAACTAAACCTGATTACATTAGATGAAAGGACTTGGGTTGATACAACATTGTACAAAATACTGAGAAGAATTGATAGGGTGGAGAGGAACAGACTGTTTGAGATGGGAAACAGGAACACAAGGGCACAGCTGGAGGTTTAAAACACAGACGAGTCACAGGTATGTTAGGAAGTATTTCTTCAGTCTTAGATCACTCAAGAGGAGAAGCGACCTGGGTAGCACAGTGGTTGAGGCAGGATCCATACATAGCTTTAACATGAGGTACGATAAGGCTCTCGAAGCCAGGAGAGAGTGATCTTAGTACCCACCAGTGAAGAGGCGGGGCCAAGGGCCGAGACTCGACTCCTGCAATCACATATATATGAGTACACACTCTCTCTCCTCGGAACAAACTTAGAGGTTGCTACATGTTTACAGCCGGTGTTACGGAGGCGTGCGGGCGTGGAGGACACAGCTGGGGTGGGCGTGTCTCACGGGGTGGCGGGCGTAATGGGCGGCCTGGCAGGTGTGGTCATGGCTGCGGTGGCCAGCGATACTGGTTCTTATGGATACAGGTGAGCGTGATTGTGGTGATTGTTGTGGTGGTGGTGATTGTGGTAGTAGTGATTGTGGTAGTTGCAATTGGGTTAGTTGTTGTGATTGTGGTAGTTGTTTTATTGGTAGTTGGAATTGTGATAACTAAAATGTTAGTGGTACTTGTAGTGGTTATTACAGTTACGATTGTGGTTGTCACATAATTGATTGTGGTAGGTGTAATGTTTGTGTTAGTTGTAGTGATGAGTGTGCTAGTTGTAATAATTGGGCTAGATGCTGTGATTGTGGCACCTGTTGTGATTTTGGTACATGGAAAGATTGTTGTGGTAATTCTAATGATTGCTTTGAGTCTGGTAGTAGTGACAGTTTTAGTTGTACTGACTGACGTAGTTGTAGTGATTGTGGTAGTTGTAGCAGTTATAATGATTGTTCTAGTTGTAGTGGCTGTTGTAGTTGTAATGATTGTTGTGGTAGTCGTAGTTGTGGTTATGGTATATCTACCTGGAGGGCATTCCAGGGATCAACGCCCCGGTCCATAACCAGGCCTCGTGGTGGATCAGGGTTTGACTAAAAAGGCTGTTACTTCCGGTCGCACGCAAACTAACGTACGAACCACAGCCCGGCTGATCAGGCACTTTAGGTGCCTGTCCAGCTCCCTCTTGAAGACAGCCAGGGGTCTATTGGTAATCCCCCTTATGTATGCTGGGAGGCAATTAAACAGTCTTGAGCCCCTGACGCTTATTGTGTTATCTTAGTGTATTCATAGCACCCCCCCCCCCTGCTTTTCATTGCAGGATGCTTCACCGCCTGCTGAATCTTTTTTCATTTGGAGTGGTTCCAGTAACTGAGCGGAAGGTCTCGGTCACATGACCAAAAGCTCCAACGGCGGGTCAGGTGACTAAAACCCGCGTCAGGAACACTCGTCCTGGTGCCTGACAAACCTTACCTAGCATAACTGAGATGCTTTACTATACTTACAAGTGATGAAAAGTGTTACGCCGTTTGTCAGGTGTGGGGTTCGAACCCACGCACTCTTGCGAGTACCAGAGCTTAAATCTGGCGCCTTAGACCACTCGGCCAACCTGACGGGTACGAGTGTAATAGTAGTTGTAGTGGTGGTTGTTAGTGGTTGTGTTGGTAGTGGTTATGTTATTAGTGGGTGTGGTGATTGTTATTAGTGGTTGTGGTGATGATTATATTAGTGGCTGTGATAATGATTGTGATAGTGGTGATTGTTGTGGCTGTGGTGATAGTGGCTTTGATTTTTATTATAACGGGGATGGTGATTGTTTTGTAAGTTACAGTGATTGTTGTGATGATGGTGGCAGTAATATAGTGGGTATGGCGGTGATTGTGGCTGTACAGTGGGTATGATGGTGATTGCAGTAGCGATAATCGCATTAGTGGTGGTGATTGTAATAGTGATTGCCACTCTAGTGGTGATTTTGGTAAAGGTGGTGATTTTGGAAGTGGTGCAAATTGTAGTAGTGGGGTAATTGTTAGTAGTGTTAATTTTTAGTTAGTGATGACTGTGGTGGTGACAGGATGGTAATTGTGGCTGTAACAGTGATGGTGATTGTTTTGGTGGTGATTATAGTGATGTGTGCTTGTGATTGCGTTGGTGGTGATCGTGTTAGTAGTAATGATTGTGATAGAACAGTAACGACTGGTGTTGAAGACTACAGTTGTATCGGATGTGAAAACTTAGATGTGTATGAGGATGTCTTACTTATTTTGCGGATGCGGATGTAAGAAATTGTGCGGATGTTCCGCGGATGCGGATGCGGATATCCGATACATCAGTAATTAAGACACATGTGCAACAGTTGGGTATTTTTATTGATGGAACGTTTCGCCTGGAGAAGGGTTCAGTTCCATAGTCTGGAACAATATCGTTCCAGACCATGGAACTGAACTCTTCTCAGACAGAAACTTTGGCTATGGGTTACTATGTGCAACATTCTATATAATTAACTGAATTATTAAAACATTTCCTTCTGTGTGTGTGTGTGTGTGTGTGTGTGTGTGTGTGTGTGTGTGTGTGTGTGTGTGTGTGTGTGTGTGTGTGCGTGTGTGCGTACGCGTGCGCGAGCAGCGTATATGTAATCTTCCCGGGGATGTCACCAAGGTGGAACAGCGAGGCGCATCTGGAGGTGATGAGTTACCTGCCGGTGCTGGAGGGCCCAGGTCGGACAGCACCACAGCAGGCGGCCTACCAGCTGGCAGCACTCCTGGCCCTCATTCTCATTGCTGTGTTGGGCGGAGCTCTCACAGGTGTGTTCTGCTGCCCTTATCAATATCCAGTTTTTGTTATTGTAGTTGCGCCAGAAGTTCAGCTCATTAATGCCTGGATCTAACGGTGCCTCGTGGCCTGGTGGCAAAAGCTCTCGCTTCACAAGCGAGTCCGGGTTCGATTCCCGGCGATTCCGGTTGTCTATGTTCCCCATCAGTAAAATATGTACCTGGGTGTTAGTGGACTGGTGTGGGTCGCATCCTGGGACAAAACTGACCTAATTCGCCCGAAATGCTCAGCATAACAAGCGGCTTTCTCTATAGTAGTATGTCATTGATGTCAGTTAGGCCTGTATACCTTGTACATGTACTGGTAGTAAATCAAGATATTATTATATTATTATTATACTGCTTCGACCCCTTACGTACTTTTTTCTTCTGTGTTTTTACTCTTATTTAGGCACGAGGAAGGATCCTCAGCTATTCTGAAAACTTTTGCCGTCTATTTCCCCATTTCTGGTTGGTGCTTTTCATATTTAATTTTGACACACACACAGACACACATACATACGTGGAGTGATCTGTCCGACTTGGACCATTTACAAAGTCACACTAACACAAAAGATTTTTTATTTTGATTCGTCAGGAACTACGTCCTGACACGGGTCTTAATCCTAAGATGGCCCGTCTGAGCATCTCGAAGAGTTGTCGATCTAATTCAGCTGTTCAGTAGCAGCGATTATCGTCTTGCTGTAGTCCCTGTGAGTTCCAGAGCAAAACATTTTATGTCCAACAGCGAGCTGAGGCTATCAGACCCCTATTGTCTCTGGGCCTTGTGCTGGTGTTTAGTTAGTTAGTTTGATATCTTTATTATGCACCCCATACCCATCCTGTGTGTGGTAGTCAAAATATTACAGAGGTACATAATGGGTCCAGGGACTGGACCTCAAAGTTTGATAGCTGAGCAAGTTACAAAGGTAATGAACTCAGATGGTCACAATCATGACAAGTTACAAAGGTATTTGCAGATTACAGAGGTATATATAGGGTCCAGAGACTGGGCTCCAAAGTTTTGATAGCTGAACAAGGTACAATGGTAATTAATTCACTAGTTACAAGGTAATGAATCATGTAAGTAAATTTACTTACGTCTGTACATGGTTGCACTCATGGACAATTTATAAAGCAATGAGCAATCTATTAGTCTACACCCAGGTCGAGTAAATTTGCAAATAAACACTTGGACTCTGTTTTGTCCATTATGCATATTTTCACGAAGGTCTTCACAATAGTTTTGAATGTCTCTGTTTTCTGAGTTTATCAGGTCGCATATGATATCGGTGAAGCACGTGATATTCCATATCATTTGTTGGTCAGGGGTAATACGGAATGTCCTGCTGTGTTCTCTTGGACTGCAGTGCTCCTGACTGTTGTAGTGCTAGGCTTGATGCGTTGGCTGTAGCCTGTAATCTGGTTCGTACCTCTCCTCCTGCTACAGATGTCCCTGGTTCTTATTTCATGCTCCTCTTGTCCTCTCCAACACGTTGGAGAGACAGGCCGCTCTCTTTATGACACTCAAAGAACACACAAAAAAGTGTTAGGCTTACCGACACCAATAATGCTCTTTTGTGTCATGTTAGAGATTACAGTCATCTGATTGACTGGTCCTCTGCTAAAATTGTCTACCCTTCATCTAGCCTTCACAGTTTCTTCAGCATATAGTACTTATTTTACCAATATTATGAAGTCCCCTCCTATCTCTCCTTCTTCCTTCTTCACACTAATTATTTTCCTTCGAATTCCTCATTACTTATTGTTTTTCTAGTGAAGTATCAGTTTAATTTATAATATAAATATTTTCGTGTATTTTATCTCTTAGGTCTAGACTTTTTCAGTTACTCTTAACATATTTGTATACATTTTTTTTATGTTCGCATGTATTTTTTTCCCTTTTTTATTTTTCGTTTTTATTGTGTTTGCAGGATTGGCACTCCGTCTGCCTGTGTGTGAAAGACTGACTCAAGATGACCTCTATAACGATGCCTCTTACTGGCAGCTTCCACAACCCTCCCCAGGCTCTTGTAATGCCCATACCCACGCCAGTACACATGCCCAAAAATTGACTCCATCACCACAATTGAAATAAACTTAAAAACTAAGTCAGTTTTTTATGTATTGACTGATTTAGTGGCATTAGTTTAATATTTTTTTTATGCACCCCATACCCACCCTGTGGGCGGTAGTCAGAAGATTGCAGCTCATCATGGGGCCAGGGACACGGCTGCAAAGTTGTCATAACTAAACGAGTTATATTGGTAATGAACTATTTACATGTTTACATCTGGTAACAATGGTAATGAGTTATTTATGCGTTGACATTAGCGCTTCTTTTTTATTATAATAATAATATGCTTTGACATTATTGCTGTTTAGAAACATATCTGGTAGCTCACCCAGCTTACTATGCAACATACGTTTATATATAATATATATGCCAAACACCCACGGGGAAAGTTGAATGATAGTTCTAGGCCTTTCAGGTTGCAATCAACACATCACGAGCTTGCAGTATTGCAGAAAAGAGGAGGAAGTCCAAGCGTCTTTGCTCATTTCGATCAAAGACTCTTCCTCTGAACATTTGCTTGGACTTCCTCCTCTTTTTAGCAACAATGCAAGCTACTGATGTGTTGATTGCAACACGAAATACATAGAGCTATCATTCAAATTACCCTGTAGTTTTGCATCTTCTATACCTTGTTCGCGATTTTTGCATAATATATATATGTCGTGCCGAATAGGTAAAACTTGCTATTTTGGCTTAAATAGCAACGTTCTTCTTGCCGAATAAGGCAAGCAAAAATTTGTGTATGCAACAATTTCGCAAAAATCATTCTGAACTTAACGAAAAAAATACATTTCATTGTGTTTGTTTATTATTAAATTGTTGTAAATTTATTCAAATATATTTAGTTGGATTAGGCTAAATTAAATTGCGCTTGTTATAATAAGGTTAGGTAAGTTTTCTAATTTGTTTTGGTACAAAATTATTAATTTTTACATTAGCATAAATGAAAAAAATATATCTTTAAACGTATAAGAGAAATTTTACAAAAACTTAATTTCAAATGAGTTCTTGCTAATTGACCAGTTTTACCTATTTGGCACGACATATATACTATATATATATATATATATATATATATATATATATATATATATATATATATATATATATATATATATATATATATATATATATATATATATATATATATATTAACGTAGTTGTGTTACAACTAGTTTAGCAGTGTTATGGCTAGCTATGCTATAGACCAGGGGTTCCCAACCTGCGGCCTGCGGTCCGCATGTAATGGCTGCGGCCCCTCGAATGAAATTATGGGTTCACTTTTATGTTGGTACCGCCATGGACATTATCGATAATAACAAAATATTTAGAACCATTTTATACCATAACCTTATTGCCACCTCTAACAACCATCTTTCACTTCTGGTCAGTGCTGGTTTATCCTACTAGCACCTACAGCGGAACCTAGTCATCATGGTTGTATAAAAGCCACCGGGAGGCCTGGTCGTGGACCGGGCCGCGGGGGCGTTGAACCCAGGAATACCCTCTAGGTAGAATCCAGGTATGACATACTACTATATAGCAAGCCGCTAGTTATGCAGAGCATTTCGGTCAAATTAGGTCAGTTTTTGTTCCTGAATGCAACGCACACCAGTCGACTAACA
Source organism: Cherax destructor (assembly GCA_009830355.1). Classification (NCBI taxonomy): domain Eukaryota; kingdom Metazoa; phylum Arthropoda; class Malacostraca; order Decapoda; family Parastacidae; genus Cherax; species Cherax destructor. The sequence goes on along the minus strand of WNWK01006064.1, from coordinate 29,245 downwards.
CCCAGGTACCTAAATTACTGATGGGGAACATAGACAACCGGTGTAAAGAAACACGCCCAATGTTTCTACCCGCGCCCAGGGTAGAAGAAATGAAGTGTTGAAATTGACAGGTACAATACTGAATTAACTCACACAAATAATTGGGCAGAACTCTGGCACATGAAAAAACTGAGTAGACTTACTGATATTGATGTACCTCGGAGACAAGGGGGAGTTTAGCACCACTGTGTCACATCACTGTCCTTCCTTTGATGCCCACCTTCTTAGCTACCCAAAACCCACACTGTCTGGACCTTAAATTAGGAACATATTTTTCCTGAATAATTACTAGAAAAAATTAAGCCATAACACTGGCAAATTTTGTGTGGACTGTATCAAATTATTATTGAATGTTATAATTATAACAACATAAAAATTATTGCACTTACCCAACTATTCCTAACCTAACTATTCCCAAACGGTAGGTAACTAATATTGGCCACTAACGCCTCCCTAACGGTAAGTAACTAATATTGGCCACTAAATAGTTACATTACCTATTATGTGAGAATTAAAACTAACAGCGAAGCGAGAACACTAATTTCCACGCTGTATACATTTCTTGATCCTATCAACCCTTAATCTGACATTTGCAGTATACATACATATTAATCCAGATGCCTTCCACATTAACTCATTTTCCAGATCCAGATTTACACTGATATTATTCCTGTCAGCTACGATTACAGTATACATCGGGGCCCGTGGCCTGGTGGCGAAAGCTCTCGCTTCACACGGTGAGGGGTCCGGGTTTGATTCCCGGCAAAGGGTGGAAACATTGGCCGTGTTTCCTTACACCGGTTGTCTATGTTCACCCATCAGTAAAATTTGTACCTGAATGTTAGTGGACTGGTGTGGGTCGCATCCTGGGACAAAAGTGACCTAATTTTCCTGAAATGCTCAGCAAAACAAGGGGCTTTCTATATAGCAGTATGTCATTGATGTCAGCTAGGACTGTATACCTTGTACATGTACTTGTAGAAATAAAGATATTATTATTAGTCATGATTCAGTTAACACCACTCATTAGAACAGCACATATTATGCCAGTATTCTCTGCTACGCTAATAAGACAGTGCAAAGTGCAAATACATGTATGCCTTTGAGGGAATGGAATAGCATTTCGTCCAAATTAAAAGACAAAATAAATAAGGATTTTAATGGAGATGAAGTTACTAGATATAGTATATCTAGCATATATCAGTACGTCATTGATATCAGTTAGGTCTGTATTCGTTGTACATGTATACTTGTAGAAATAAACATTATTGTTTTATTATAGTCTCTGCATCAGTTTTACCGAGGCAGGTTATCGTTTTCTTCAGTGGCGTCTGTTACCTCGAGTGAGGTCCACTGTGCTGGTGAGATGCTCTTAATTTGAGAAATTAAACCTGTTTAGTTCTGCCTTTGAACAGATCAGATTGTCTCTTGTTTCGTAGACATTGTATGACTCCTACGGACTGAGCGATTCTCAAAAAACAAAAAAGATAATTTAAATAATCTGTGCTTATTTAGAAGATTTATATTTTTAGATTTTGCCACCGAAGTGGCTAGTTTATTGTGCTTAGAAGTAGTTTTTGTAATAGAATTTTTTTTTGTTTTTTATTGCTCTAAAAAATTATTATTACGCTTCAGTGTTAATTGTATTAATTTTTAAAGAAGATTTACAATTCCTTTTCTTTTTCATAAATGTTTCTATAAATTACCTGGCTATCTTTTAAAATTAGATTTTAAGATTTTAAATAATTTTTAATGGAGCTTGCTACCATCTGCAGCTCGTAAGCCTGCCCTTCCCTTACCCTATATCACTCACTCATTTACCCCTACCTCACCTATGGAATCTGCGCATGGGGCTCTACATCAATAACTCATCTCAGACCACTAATAACACAACAAAAGGCAGCAGTTAGAATGATAACAAATTCTCACTCCAGACAACATACTCCACCAATATTCAAAAACCTAAACTTACTCACCATACAAGACATCCATACTTTTTACTGTGCCTATTACATACATAGAACACTCTATGCAAATATTAACCCACCACTCAAACTTCTCCTTACCAATTTTAACAGGACACATGACCATAACACTAGACACAGATCACTCCTCGATGTTCCCCGTGTCCATCTAAAACTATGTAAAAACTCACTGCATATAAAAGGCACGAAAATTTGGAATTCATTACCTGTCATTGCCAAAGAAACCCTGCCTGTACCCCAATTCAAAACGATGCTAAAAAAACACCTTCTCACCCAAAGCTAAATGCTCAATATCAAACATTCCCAACAAAGTAGAATAATCACTTAATGTAAAAACCTGACTAATCACTTAAATGTAAAAACCTGTTATGAATAATACATACTAAGCTAACTATTTCCATAACATTTACATTATAATGACCACGTAAACTGTAACTGCAATGCAATTAATTGTTTTAAATTGTTATCTCACTCAATTAGCTGCATTGCTACAAATAATTGATATGTTCAACTTATATTCAAACTTTATAACTTAGATACGCAATTATACTTATTTTATAAATTATCAACCATAACTTTTTACCATGTAGTCTAGAATTAAGTAGTCCTAAGAATGCCCGCAATGCACAGCATATTATGGGCTTTTGGCATGTACATCTTATTAATAACTATCTAATAACTATGTAATGACTATGTATAACTATGTCTACCATGTACCATTGTACCATGTCTCAATAAAGTATTATTATTATTATTATTATTATTATTATTATTATTATTATTATTGTGGGGAATTGAGAGAGATAAGTCTATCTGGGACACCGCCACTAGCAATAAACAAACTCCCAGGGAGATGACCGACTCGTATAATTTTACCGCAGTCATTCCCTTTAAGGTATGTGAGAACTTTACCCGCTCCTGGCCGCACCCAAGGGGTACCTTCAATATTCTCGTTAACCCACTGCACTCTGGACCAGTATAAGTAAATCTGAGAAGATCATTTATTATAATTATGATATATTTAAATTTAAGTGGACTGTATAAGTTATTAAACAACTGATCAAACAGGAGGAGAGGTAGAGAACACACAGTTAACTTAACATGACCATCACTCACCTAATTAACAGCATCATAGCGGTGCATAGTAGATCGTTGACCTAGCTAAAGTACATCTACTGTGCGTAACAATATCATTGGCCAATAACAAAGTAGACAGCAGAGTACTTAGCTTTAGATGAGGGAGTCGTTCCGTTGTTGATGTCCTCCTGCGATCTGATTCGATCGCGATGGTAATAGTTGTCTCGTCGAGTCAAGGAAGGTTAATTTCCGTGCACTCCTATACGCCCACGAGACCGGGCGTTAGTTAACATGTGGTTGGTCGGGGTAGCGAATCAGACCCTCTCACTAATCCGACCTTTTATACTGTTTATACGTATAACTTTACATATTACGTATATCTTGGCTTAATGCCCCACTAGTTTATACACATTCACAGTCTCGATACTTGGATTTCGAGTAGATAACTTGTGATATGTTAGTTCATTTCAATCACATCCAATATGGCGGTCGGGGTATGGCGTACCGGCGCTAACCTCGCTCGGTACAACCACTCCCTATTTATTTACAACTCTGTTTCACTATATTCACCATTTCACAATATTCATCGAATATATTTCAGTCTCTTCTGAGACGAAAACTCCCCGGCATCAGGGGTTACGACTTTATCCTGCCGTATGGTCACTTCACTCAGTTCAAATAGGCCTATGACCGCATCACTCGCCGGCGGCACACCTTATTTCACAATTATTGTCCTATTACTGGACCTCCTGGACCGATTGTCCCACTTTATATTCGCCGCGTCACTGGATATTCCTCCACATTACGAAAGGAGGTAATTAAATCCGATTTGGCGGACGGAGTCTCCAAATTCGACAGGCCATCTCATCACCTGATCTCGGGTCGGTAGGCTCGCTGTTCACTCTGCCCATTCCCCTCTACCCAGCTTCCCTGCCCACTTGACGAGGCATCTCGCGCATGCGTGTTAATTCGTTGGTTCTTTTCAGTTAATGTTAAGCCAACAGCAACACATTAATGATATCTATTCATATTGGAAAGTTTATCAATTACAACTTTCGGAAAATACCAATATTTTCCACAATTATTATTATAAGGTGGCAGACCACAGAGGCCTAGCATCTATCTACCTCCATGCCTCGTGCTGGTGGGGAATGTGGCTAGGCCTGGGGCCAGTTGGTCCCACCGATGAGGGGTATCCCCTCCCATGGGAGACATAGGTCTCTGATACTCCCACGCCAGGGAGCCGGAGCCGGGTCGCCATCTGGTAAAGACCCGGGCCGGGAGAATTCCCGGTGAATCAACACCTCCTCCTATTAATATACTATTTTTAACGAGAGGTTGATGAAATAAGGTTCAGACTGAGGAGACTGACTGCCCCATAAGTAGTCAGTAGCGAGGTGACTTTCAATGTAAACAGACTGACTGATGTTGTAGTGGCCAGACTTAGGCTTGGCTACAAGTACTTCTGGCAGTTTGGGAGACACACAGATGATCAAACTAAATGCAAATTATGTGATCAGGCATATGGTCACTGTCTTGAACACTATCTGCTTAATTGTCCACTTATTTGAGGAATATAGAGATACTAGTATAATAACCTATGTGACATGTCAAGATATCTTATTAATGAAAATAAGATACCAGTTATACTAAGCAAATTTCCTAAATTTGCTTGTAACAGATAAGTGAAATGTAGATATAAATCCAAATGTACAATTGTTAACCCTTTTGAGGCCTAGTGCCTAGGCCTTTTGTGTATCCATATGCTCAGCGCTACCGTCCACAGGATGGATATGAGGTGCACAATAAACTAGCCACTTCGGTGGCAAAATCTAATCTGTAGTGTGTGTCGATGTAGTGACCATATACTTGGTGTTTATAATTAAAGGGGTGGATCAGTAAACCAGTGGAAGGCCTTAGGGAGTGACCAGCTGGGGGTCATCTTATGACCTGTTTCCTGACAAAACTCACCAAAAAATGGGTATATCGTAGCTCACTCATGTCACACACTGAGCTCCAGGGATCGATCTCTGGTACGGCTGAAAAACAGGACTTGGTTCCATAAGACACCTGCTGTTCCTGTTCACCCATCAGTCAAATAGATATCAGGGTGTTAGTCGACTGGTGTGGGTTTCATCCTGGGAAAAAATTGACTTAACTTTACCAAAATTCTCTGCATAACAAGAGGCTTTACACATAAAAGTGTCATTTGTGGATTTTTTTTATAATTTTCCTGAATATAAAGTACAACAAAATTAAATAATATAAATTCTCATTAAAATGTGGCGATTAGATTTAGATTTTGCCACCGAAGTGGCTAGTTTATTGTGCTTTGTTTATTGTTGCTTTGACTTTCGAGAAATTTCGAGTTAAGGGGGGGGGAGGGGAACCAGCACCGCAGGGAACTGTGTAAGGGAGAGACGCGAGAGAAATGGCGGAATAGTACTGGTTGTACATAATGGTGATAAAATTGTGGGTCATCGAAGCCGAAATTGAGTGTATCGGATAAATTGGATGACCGAGAAATAAACGTTGTGGGTTGTTGCTGTAATGGTCAAATTTCCTCGGAAACAGTTACAATATACCTGGAGTATACCTGGAGAGAGTTCCAGGGGTCAACGCCCCTGCGGCCCGGTCTGTGACCAGGCCTCATGTTGGATCAGAGCCTGATCCAACAATTTTCTGTTAGCTAGTGTTAGGGAAGTGTTAGCTAGTGTTAGGGAAGTGTTAGCTAGTGTTAGGGAAGTGTTAGCTAGTGTTAGGGAAGTGTTAGCTAGTGTTAGGGAAGTGTTAGCTAGTGTTAGGGAAGTGTTAGCTAGTGTTAGGGAAGTGTTAGCTAGTGTTAGGGAAGTGTTAGCTAGTGTTAGGGAAGTGTTAGGATGTGACCTACCAATTCTAATGTGTGACCCAAGGAATATTTGGGGTAAGTGTATTTATTAAATTTATGCATATTATTTAGTTTCATTATATATTCTTAAAACGTACATAATTTGTGGAGCAAACCACTAATTAGTAAGTCAAGTCATTAATATTAAAATACAGTTCACAAGCAGAAATTACCAGAGTTACTGGTTTAAGTTCAATAATTGTTCACATATCTTATAGGTATAACTTGTGGGAGTGAGTGGGTGGGCGTCGAAGGAATTAGTGCTGTGACCTATTGTGCTTAAAGTCCCATTATGAAAATTGTGCGTAATATCTGCCTCTGTGAGAAGCTCTCTCTCTAGCAAGGACTGCCCGCAATGCACAGCATATTAGGGGCTTTTGGCATGTACATCTCTTTAATAACTATGTATCTTGTCTACCATGTATCATTGTACCATGTCTCAATAAAGTATTATTATTATCAATAAAGTATTATTATACTGTTGACACCGTCCTCCAAGACTCCTATCGTCTCAGTCTCACAAGTGGCTTGTACAACACTCAAGAGAAACTCACAAGTGGCTTGTACAACACTCAAGAGAAACTCACAAGTGGCTTGTACAACACTTTCACGAGAAACTCACAAGTGGCTTGTACAACACTCACCAGAAACTCACAAGTGGCTTGTACAACACTTTCACGAGAAACTCACAAGTGGCTTGTACAACACTTTCACGAGAAACTCACAAGTGGCTTGTACAACACTTTCACGAGAAACTCACAAGTGGCTTGTACAACACTCACCAGAAACTCACAAGTTACTTGTACAACACTCACCAGAAACTCACAAGTGGCTTGTACAACACTCACCAGAAACTCACAAGTTACTTGTACAACACTCACCAGAAACTCACAAGTGGCTTGTACAACACTCACCAGAAACTCACAAGTGGCTTGTACAACACTCACCAGAAACTCACAAGTGGCTTGTACAACACTCACCAGAAACTCACAAGTGGCTTGTACAACACTCACCAGAAAAAACTGTAAACTGTAGTAAATATAAATTACAAATTACCTAATCGCTGGTCATGGGCGCTCTTATTAACCGTAGCTGGATCGCTAGCGCACTCAGCTCACACACTGAGGTCTGGAGTTCGAATCCCGGGTACGGCTGGAAAACATTTTGGACGTGTTTCCATAAGACACCTGCTGTCCATGTTCACCCATAAGTCAAATAGGTACCTGGGAGTTAGTCGACTAGTGTGGGTCGCATCCTGTGACAAAATTGACCTAATTTGCCCGAAATGCTCAGCATAACAAGCGGCTTTCTATATACTATTATGTCATTGATGTCAGCTAGGCCTGTATACCTTGTACATGTACTTGTAGAAATAAATATATTTTATTATTATTATATTATCCCTGATTTCCCCACGCAGTATTTAGCGGCCACGTGACTAGGAGTTAAATACAGTAATGGTATCACCAACGGGTGTGGTGCAGAAACTTGTATCCACAAATTTGTTAGGAGGCCTCTGAAGCACGTTGTGGGACTCAAGAGACAGAAACTTGTAAGGAGGTGCTCTAAAATCGTCGTCGAAGATGGCTACCAGCGTCCTTCTTATTCACTAGTTCGTTGCAAGACCGCTAGGTGTCTCTACGTATCTAATTTTCCCTACTCATTTCTACCAAATGTAAACAGGCTATTGGTCTGAGGACCTGGACCTTTTGATCATCTTCCCCAGACCGAACCTAATTACCCGAATCCCCCTTTCCCTATCCCATCCTCTCCATCCCTCCCCTCCCTTTCTTCCTCTCCCAATACCGGTCATTCACTTCACCCAACACCTGTCAGTTACTTCCCCAACACCTGTCAGTCACTTCACCCAACACCTGTCAGTTACTTCCCCAACACCTGTCAGTTACTTCCCCAACACCTGTCAGTCACTTCACCCAACACCTGTCAGTTACTTCCCCAACACCTGTCAGTTACTTCCCCAACACCTGTCAGTTACTTCCCCAACACCTGTCAGTTACTTCCCCAACACCTGTCAGTTACTTTACCAATACCTGTCAATCACTTCACCCAACACCTGTCAATCACCAACCAAAACCTGTCAGTCACTTCACCCAACACCTGTCAGTCACTTCACCCAACACCCGTCAGTCACTTTCCCAACACCTGCCAGTCACTTCCCCAACACCTGTGAGTCACTTCCCCAATACCTGTGAGTCACTTCCTCAACACGTCAGTCACTTCAACCAACACCTGTGAGTCACCTCGCTAATATCTGTCATTCACTTCCCCAACACCTGTCAGTCACTTCACCCAACACCTGTTAGTCACTTCACCCAACACCTGTCAGTCACTTCACCCAACACTTGTCAGTTACTTCCCAACACCTGTCAGTCACTTCACCCAACACCTGTCAGTCATTTCCCACAACACCTGTCAGTCACTACACCCAACACCTGTCGATCACTTCCACAACATCTGTCAATCACTTCCCAACACCTGTCAGTCACTTCACCCAACACCTGTCAGTCATTTCACCCAACACCTGTCAGTCACTTTACCCAACACCTGTCAGTCACTTCCCCAACACCTGTCAGTCACTTCACCCAACACCTGTCAGTCACTTCCCCAACACCTGTCAGTTACTTCCCACAACACCTGTCAGTCACTTCCCAAACACCTGTGAGTCACTTCCCCAATACCTGTGAGTCACTTCCCCAACATGTCAGTCACTTCAACCAACACCTGCGAGTCACCTTGCTAACATCTCTCATTCACTTCCTCAACACCTGTCAGTCACTTCACCCAACACCTGTCAGTCACTTCACCCAACACCTGTCAGTCGCTTCACCCAACACCTGTGAGTCACTTCGCTAACATCTGTCAGTCATTTCACCCAACACCTGTCAGTAACTTCGCTAACATCTGTCAGTCACTTCCCCAACACCTGTCAGTCACTTCACCCAATACCTGTCAGTCACTTAACCCAACACCTGTCAGTTACTTCACCCAACACCTGTCGGTCACTTCACCCAACACCTGTCACCCAACACCTGTCAGTCACTTCACCCAACACCTGTCAGTCACTTCCCCAACACCTGTCAGTCACTTCCCCAACACCTGTCAGTCACTTCCCAAACACCTGTCAGTCACTTCCCAAACACCTGTCAGTCACTTCCCAAACACCTGTCAGTCACTTCCCAAACACCTGTCAGTCACCTACCACCACTGTGTTCCACTTACCCACACTCTGCTCGTCATTAATTACCTGTCTCATTATTATTGGTCATTATATTATTATTGGTGTCATTATTATCATTATCATTAATGTTATTATTATTATTGTCATTATTATTATCATTAATATTATTATTATTGTCATTATTATCATTATAATAATAATAATATAATATATTATTATTATTATTATTATTATTACATTTATTTATTTTTATTATTACTATTGCATTATTCATTATAATAATAATAATTATTATTAATACATTAATATTATAATAATAATATTTCTATTATTTATTATTATTGCAAACATTAATATCAAAAATATAAAAATAATATTTTTTATTATTTTAACAACTCATACAATAATAAAACTTGCAATATATTCTTTTATTTACTATGCTGGAATTGTCTAGTAAATACTTAACTACTAAGTTATTCATCTAACGAAGACCCCTGGCAGGACACACGTGTCCTGACAAACAAAACACTAGCAATAATACCTCTGGCAGAACACACTTGTCCTGACAAACAAGACACTAGCAATAAGACCCCTGGCAGAACACACTTGTCCTGACAAACAACTCACTAGCAATAAGACCCCTGGCAGAACACACTTGTCCTGACAAACAACTCACTAGCAATAAGACCCCTGGCAGAACACACTTGTCCTGACAAACAACTCACTAGCAATAAGACCCCTGGCAGAACACACTTGTCCTGACAAACAAGACACAAACAATAAGACCCCTGGCAGGACACACTTGTCCTGACAAACAAGACACTAGCAATAAGACCCCTGGCAGGACACACTTGTCCTGACAAACAACTCGCTAGCAATAAGACCCCTGGTAGGACACACTGTCCTGACAAACAACTCACTAGCAATAAGACCACTGGCAGGACACACTTGTCGTGTTTCCTGACAAACAACACACCAGCAACAAGACCCCTGGCAGGACACACTTGTCGTGTTTCTGACAAACAACACACCAGCAACAAGACCCTGACAGGACACACTTGTCGTTTCCTGACAAACAACACACCAGCAACAAGACCCTGGCAGGACACACTTGTCGTGTTTCCTGACAAACAACACACCAGCAACAAGACCCCTGGCAGGACACACTTGTCGTGTTTCCTGACAAACAACACACCAGCAACAAGACCCCTGGCAGGACACACTTGTCGTGTTTCCTGACAAACAACACACCAGCAACAAGACCCCTGGCAGGACACACTTGTCGTGTTTCCTGACAAACAACACACCAGCAACAAAACCCCTGGCAGGACACACTTGTCGTGTTCCCTGACAAACAACACACCAGCAACAAGACCCCTGGCAGGACACACTTGTCGTGTTTCCTGACAAATAACACACTAGCAACAAGACCCCTGGCAGGACACACTTGTCGTGTTTCCTGACAAACAACACACCAGCAACAAGACCCCTGGCAGGACACACTTGTCGTGTTTCCTGACAAACAACACACCAGCAACAAGACCCCTAGCAGGACACACTTGTCCTGACAAACAAGACACTAGCAATAAGGCCCCTGGCAGGACACACTTGTCCTGACAAACAACTCACTAGCAATAAGACCCGTGGCAAGACACACGTCGTATTTCCTGACAAACAACACACCAGCAACAAGACCCCTGGCAGGACACACTTGTCGTGTTTCCTGACAAACAACACACCAGCAACAAGACCCCTGGCAGGACACACTTGTCGTGTTTCCTGGCAAACAACACACCAGCAACAAGACCCCTGGCAGGACACACTTGTCGTGTTTCCTGACAAACAAAACACCAGCAGCAACATCTTCACTATCCCACAGTAAATAATAATAAGGAGTCCCAACACTCTCTTCTGTTTCATCTGCGTGAGTCTCGCTTGTAAACGTCGACCCCTGACTCATTTATCAGTCCACCTCTCCCAGTTACATTGTGGTATACTATGGAACACAGTGTTACACTGTAGCACACTATGGTACACTGTGGTAAACTGTAGCACACTATAGTACATTGTAGCACACTATGGAGCATTGTAGCACACTATGGTACATTGTAGCCCACTATGGTACATTGTAGCTCACTATGGTACATTGTAGCCCACTATGGTACATTGTAGCCCACTATGGTACATTGTAGCCCACTATGGTACATTGTAGCCCACTATGGTACATTGTAGCCACTATGGTACATTGTAGCCACTATGGTACATTGTAGCCACTATGGTACTTGTAGCCACTATGGTACATTGTGCCACTATGGTACATTGTAGCCCACTATGGTACATTGTAGCCCACTATGGTACATTGTAGCCCACTATGGTACATTGTAGCCCACTATGGTACATTGTAGCCCACTATGGTACATTGTAGCCCACTATGGTACATTGTAGCCCACTATGGTACATTGTCTCCTTTACTGTACTGACTGTAACTATAGTACTGACTGTAACTCTGCTGTACTGACTGTAACTCTACGAACTGAATGTAACTATACTGTACTGACTGTAACTATACTGTACTGACTGTAACTCTACTGTACTGACTGTAACTATACTGTACTGACTGTAACTATACTGTACTGACTGTAACTCTACTGTACTGACTGTAACTATACTGTACTGACTGTAACTATACTGAACTGACTGTAACTATACTGTACTGACTGTAACTCTACTGTACTGACTGTAACTATACTGTACTGACTGTAACTATACTGTACTGACTGTAACTATACTGAACTGACTGTAACTATACTGTACTGACTGTAACTCTACTGTACTGACTGTAACTCTACTGAACTGACTGTAACTATACTGTACTGAGTGTAACTCTACTGTACTGACTGTAACTCTACTGAACTGACTGTAGCTATACTGTACTGACAGTAACTATACTGTACTGACTGTAACTCTACTGAACTGACTGTAACTCTGCTGTACTGACTGTAACTATACTGTACTGACTGTAACGCTACTGAACTGACTGTAACTATACTTTACTGACTGTAACTATACTGTACTGACTGTAACTATACTGTACTGACTGTAACTATTTTGTACTGACTGTACCTATACTGTACTGACAGTAACTATACTGTAGTGACTGTAACTCTACTGAACTGACTGTAACTCTGCTGTACTGACTGTAACTATACTGTACTGACTGTAACAATACTGAACTGACTGTAACTATATTGTACTGACTGTACCTATACTGTACTGACTGTAACTATACTGTACTGACTGTAACTATACTGTACTGACTGTAACTATACTGTACTGACTGTACCTATACTGTACTGACTGTAACTATACTGTACTGACTGTAACTCTTCTGAACTGATTGTAACTATACTGTACTGACTGTAACTCTACTCTACTGACTGTAACTCTACTGTACTGACTGTAACTGTCCTATGCTGACGGTAACTGTCCTGTACTGACTGTAACTGTCCTGTACTGACTGTAACTGTCCTGTACTGACTGTAACTGTACTGTACTGACTGTAACTGTCCTGTACTGACTGTAACTGTCCTGTACTGACTGTTACTGTACTGACTGTTACTGTACTGACTGTAGCTGTCCTGTACTGACTGTAACTGCCCTGTACTGACTGTAACTGTACTGTACTGACTGTAACTGTACTGTACTGACTGTAACTGTCCTGTACTGACTGTAACTGTACTGTTCTGAGTGTAACTGTACTGTACTGACTGTAACTTTCCTCGGATAATAAAGGATTTTATTAATGAAAGTTCCTCATTAGTGAGTTAATGAAACTTAAAATATGGCGGCACTGACAACTTGATAATTAGAAGAATTATTATTAATATTATTATTATTGTTATTATTTTTTTATTATTGCTATTATTTTTATTATTATTATTATCATTATTATTTGTATTATTATTATTGTTATTATTATTGTTATTATATTATAATTCTTCTTATTCTTCTTCTTATTATTATTATAGTCTTGAATAAGCTCTAAGCAAGTAATGTTCATAACCTCTGATATATAGGTGGGATTCAAATTTGATCTGAGGATGAGGATTCAGCTTCAATTAAGTGGATCAATGGCCCTTTACCAGCACCATGGATCAAGAACTTTTAACCAGCACTGGCTTACACTGCACGTAGTATATCCTGGTATAACACCTGTGTGTATCCTGCTATAATAGCGTGTATATCCTGCTATGACAGCCAAGTAAATCCTGAAATAACAGCCGTGTTTATCGTGCAATAACAGCAGTGTATATCCTGCTATAACAGCGTGTATAGCCAAAACAGCTGTGTATAGCCTATAACATCCGTATATATCCTGAATAACACCTTTATATATCCTGCTATGACATCTAAGTAAATCCTGAAATAACAGCAGTGTATATCCTGCTATAACAGCGTGTATATCACTGTTACACTGAATCATTAAAGCTGTGGTGACCTAGTTCGTGTCAGCTGGGGTCACGCGTGTCAGCTGGGGTCACGCGTGTCAGTTGGGGGTCACACAAGTCAACTGGGGGTAACGTGTGTCACCTGCGCGTTGGTTGCCAGACGCACCCCAAAAATAACTTCCGAATTCGTTCAAAACAATATACATAAGTCACAGTAAAAAAATCACAGCAGCCCCCAACTAACTCCGGAGAGGGGACGCTCCACACCAACTTTCAGTCCTTCCTGGACCCACATTAAATCACTTAAATATTTTTTACCTTATGTAGAATAATTCTGGCCTATTATACAGCGATTTATTGCTGAGCATTTATGTAATGGAATTATTTAGCTTGAACTACGGTACGATACGTGCGATAGGTGGCAGCATATGGCGTGTCGGACAGGGGTTCATCGGAGGCTTCACTCGCCCGCCAGCTTTCAAACCGGTTGGAGCTCATTGTGGTGACCCTGGATGAGAGGTTTCAGTGAGCAGGTTGGAGCCTCAGTGAGCGCCTGTGTTAATTATCAGCCTGTGTGGCCACCGCTATGTTGGTGTCCCTCAGCCATCTCTTCGGGGTCCAGCTGGGACTCCTCTGTCTCACCAACGGTAAGGATGACCCATTAGTTCTCAACGGTATCCACCAACGGAAAAGCAGAGGTAAGGCACTCCACGATAGTTGTTTGTTTAGTGAGAGTTGTTGCCTCGACCTGCCAGTCAGTGTTGTAGCCTCGACCTGCCAGTCAGTGTTGTTGCCTCGACCTGCCAGTCAGTGTTGTAGCCTCGACCTGCCAGTCAGTGTTGTTGCCTCGACCTGCCAGTCAGTGTTGTTGCCTCGACCTGCCAGTCAGTGTTGTTGCCTCGACCTGCCAGTCAGTGTTGTTGCCTCGACCTGCCAGTCAGTGTTGTAGCCTCGACCTGCCAGTCAGTGTTGTTGCCTCGACCTGCCAGTCAGTGTTGTGCCTCGACCTGCCAGTCAGTGTTGTTGCCTCGACCTGCCAGTCAGTGTTGTGCCTCGACCTGCCAGTCAGTGTTGTAGCCTCGACCTGCCAGTCAGTGTTGTTGCCTCGACCTGCCAGTCAGTGTTGTTGCCTCGACCTGCCAGTCAGTGTTGTAGCCTCGACCTGCCAGTCAGTGTTGTTGCCTCGACCTGCCAGTCAGTGTTGTGCCTCGACCTGCCAGTCAGTGTTGTAGCCTCGACCTGCCAGTCAGTGTTGTAGCCTCGACCTGCCAGTCAGTGTTGTGCCTCGACCTGCCAGTCAGTGTTGTTGCCTCGACCTGCCAGTCAGTGTTGTGCCTCGACCTGCCAGTCAGTGTTGTTGCCTCGACCTGCCAGTCAGTGTTGTAGCCTCGACCTGCCAGTCAGTGTTGTTGCCTCGACCTGCCAGTCAGTGTTGTAGCCTCGACCTGCCAGTCAGTGTTGTGCCTCGACTGCCAGTCAGTGTTGTTAGCCTCGACCTGCCAGTCAGTGTTGTTGCCTCGACCTGCCAGTCAGTGTTGTAGCCTCGACCTGCCAGTCAGTGTTGTTGCCTCGACCTGCCAGTCAGTGTTGTTGCCTCGACCTGCCAGTCAGTGTTGTTGCCTCGACCTGCCAGTCAGTGTTGTTGCCTCGACCTGCCAGTCAGTGTTGTAGCCTCGACCTGCCAGTCAGTGTTGTAGCCTCGACCTGCCAGTCAGTGTTGTAGCCTCGACCTGCCAGTCAGTGTTGTAGCCTCGACCTGCCAGTCAGTGTTGTTGCCTCGACCTGCCAGTCAGTGTTGTAGCCTCGACCTGCCAGTCAGTGTTGTTGCCTCGACCTGCCAGTCAGTGTTGTAGCCTCGACCTGCCAGTCAGTGTTGTTGCCTCGACCTGCCAGTTAGTGTTGTTGCCTCGACCTGCCAGTCAGTGTTGTAGCCTCGACCTGCCAGTCAGTGTTGTAGCCTCGACCTGCCAGTCAGTGTTGTTGCCTCGACCTGCCAGTCAGTGTTGTAGCCTCGACCTGCCAGTCAGTGTTGTTGCCTCGACCTGCCAGTCAGTGTTGTAGCCTCGACCTGCCAGTCAGTGTTGTTGCCTCGACCTGCCAGTCAGTGTTGTTGCCTCGACCTGCCAGTCAGTGTTGTAGCCTCGACCTGCCAGTCAGTGTTGTAGCCTCGACCTGCCAGTCAGTGTTGTTGCCTCGACCTGCCAGTCAGTGTTGTAGCCTCGACCTGCCAGTCAGTGTTGTGCGTCTTGTGACTTATGCGTTTACGGCAGATTATTACGTTAGAGGTTCCTAGCAAAGTGTGAAATTTTGCCGCAAGGAGATGTGTGTACCGCAAGCACCAGACGTGTGCACCGCAAGCACCAGACGTGTGCACCGCAAGCACCAGTCGTGTGCACCGCAAGCACCGGACGTGTGCACTGCAAACACCAGACGTGTGCACCGCAAGCACCACACGTGTGCACCGCAAGCACCAGATGTGTGCACCACAAGCACCAGACGTGTGCACCGCAAGCACCAGACGTGTGCACCGCAAGCACCAGACGTGTGCACCGCAAGCACCACACGTGTGCACCGCAAGCACCACACGTGTGCACCGCAAGCACCACACGTGTGCACCGCAAGCACCACACGTGTGCACCGCAAGCACCACACGTGTACACCGCAAGCACCACACGTGTGCACTGCAAGCACCAGACGTGTGCACCGCAAGCACCAGACGTGTGCACCACAAGCACCAGACGTGTGCACCGCAAGCACCACACGTGTGCACCGCAAGCACCGCAAGCACCGCAAGCACCAGACGTGTGCACCACAAGCACCAGACGTGTGCACCGCAAGCACCAGACGTGTGCACCGCAAGCACCAGACGTGTGCACCACAAGCACCAGACGTGTGCACCACAAGCACCAGACGTGCACCACAAGCACCACACGTTGCACCGCAAGCACCACACGTGTGCACCACAAGCACCAGACGTGTGCACCGCAAGCACCAGACGTGTGCACCGCAAGCACCACACGTGTGCACCGCAAGCACCACACGTGTGCACCGCAAGCACCGCAAGCACCGCAAGCACCAGACGTGTGCACCACAAGCACCAGACGTGTGCACCGCAAGCACCAGACGTGTGCACCGCAAGCACCAGACGTGTGCACCACAAGCACCAGACGTGTGCACCACAAGCACCAGACGTGTGCACCACAAGCACCACACGTGTGCACCGCAAGCACCACACGTGTGCACCACAAGCACCAGACGTGTGCACCGCAAGCACCAGACGTGTGCACCACAAGCACCACACGTGTGCACCGCAAGCACCACACGTGTGCACCACAAGCACCACACGTGTGCACCGCAAGCACCAGACGTGTGCACCACAAGCACCAGACGTGTGCACCACAAGCACCAGACGTGTGCACCACAAGCACCAGACGTGTGCACCGCAAGCACCAGACGTGTGCACCGCAAGCACCAGACGTGTGCACCACAAGCACCAGACGTGTGCACCACAAGCACCAGACGTGTGCACCACAAGCACCAGACGTGTGCACCGCAAGCACCACACGTGTGCACCGCAAGCACCAGACGTGTGCACGGCAAGATAAATGAAAGACAAAAGTGTGAGTGGACTGGTTACAGTGCTTGTGACACATTTTATAGTGTGTGTCAGAACTTCATGACTGGTGCGTCAGAATCACTGTACACAGTGTGACATGAGTGCTGTATTGTTACGTCATGATGAAGCACTTTACATGGTCTGTCAGAGATACTTTACGAAGTGTGTGAGATGCACTTTACAGAGCAGTGTAACCAGGAGACGCTGGTATGGAAGAGTCATGTTAGGTCAGCATCCAGTGTGACGACTGGGTGACGGTCATGACCACACCAGAAACTCGTCATAGCAACACATTAATATTCTCATTATACAGTTGACCGGAAGGTTCTTTCCGGCAACTATATCATGGGTGATATTATTCATTTTACCCATACAATCATTATTGCCCATATTATCCATCACTGGACTTAAATATTTACACTTAAATCTTGGTCACAAAGGGACAATCGAAATTAAGATTACTAAACAAAATAACAACAAACGCACAAGTTAGTGTATTAATAAACAAGTTAATTTATTAACAGAAAGCTAAGCATCAATTTACCCAGTCTCATGGGTTGTCTTAGCGTGCATATATTAGTTGTCTTAGCGTGCGTATATTGGGTGTCTTAGCGTGCATATATTGGGTGTCTTAGCGTGCATATATTGGGTGTCTTAGCGTGCATATATTGGGTGTCTTAGCGTGCATATATTGGGTGTCTTAGCGTGCATATATTGGGTGTCTTAGCGTGCATATATTGGGTGTCTTAGCGTGCATATATTGGGTGTCTTAGCGTGCATATATTGGGTGTACAATATAAACATAAAAATCACGATACCGTTAGTTTATTAGGTTTAAAGCCTATCTATTACACGAGGTTCGTTAAAGCTGCCGATCAATTGTACTCAACCGGTCAAGAATATTTCTATATCCAATACAGGGATTATACAATATAGAAGTGCAAATATACTGAGATATGTACATCTCTTTGTATACACACTGCTCTTCTCAGTGCATACACATCATGAAAGATATATTTTCAGCGTATATAAGTGAATAATGATTAATATGCCGTAACTTGAACAATTCTCGACTGACCCACAAATAGGAGATGCAACCGGTTGATGTTTCGTGTTGATATGACTTGCTATCTTGTCTCGAGTGAGAAAGAAAATAGTGGACGTATGTAAATTAGTCCCGGTCATAGAACGGTAAGGGGACAGCCAAGGTCAGGTCAGGTGACGCATGTTCTGATGATTGCAACATTTGATAATGTTCTTGGTAAGACAGGTATTGTGTGCACCGTGTACTTGGTAAGACAGGTATTGTGTGCACCGTGTACTTAGTAAGACAGGTATTGTGTGCACTGTGTACTTGGTAAGACAGGTATTGTGTGTACAGTGTACTTGGTGAGATAGGTATTGCATGTACAATGTTCTTGAAGAGACAAAGGACCCCAATGGAAATAAGTCACTCTGTCTGACCTTTTTGGGTTATCCTGGAGGGTTCTCAAGTATTTTATGTGCAGTGAACTTGATGAGATAGGCATTGTGTACAATGTACTCAACAAGACGGGTATTGTGTGCATAATGTAATTTGGAGAGATAAGCACTGAGTGCACAATAGTCTTCTTCCTGTGATGGGTAATGCTGACATCTGAGACTCTGGTGCAAGCTTTGATGAGAGTGTCAGCGTGAAGCCTCAGTACCCACAACACTAGTTACCTTGAGTGTCAGCGTGAAGCCTCAGTACCCACAACACTAGTTACCTTGAGTGTCAGCGTGAAGCCTCAGTACCCACAACACTAGTTACCTTGAGTGTCAGCGTGAAGCCTCAGTACCCACAACACAAGTTACCTTGAGTGTCAGCGTGGAGCCTCAGTTCCCACAACACAAGTTACCTTGAGTGTCAGCGTGAAGCCTCAGTACCCACAACACTAGTTACCTTGAGTGTCAGCGTGAAGCCTCAGTACCCACAACACTAGTTACCTTGAGTGTCAGCGTGAAGCCTCAGT
>WNWK01006064.1:0-5000 GCA_009830355.1 Cherax destructor | reverse complement strand
CTCTCATTTTATGAACCATTGATTGTTTTCGACTTATGTAGACCCTCATGACAACACAATAACTTCTCTGTGTTTATAAATTTTCATTTCTTCGTATTTGTTGAAGTTGTTTGTATGTTTGTATGTGTTTGGTGATAATGTGTGTGTGTTGTGTGTGAGTGTATTGTAGTGTGTTGTATGTGAGTGTAAGTGTTGTGTGAGTGTATTGGTAGTGTGTTGTGTGAGTGTATTGTAGTGTGTTGTGTGTAGTGTATTGGTAGTGTGTTGTGTGTGAGTGTATTGGTAGTGTGTTGTGTGTGAGTGTATTGGTAGTGTGTTGTGTGTGAGTGTATTGGTAGTGTGTTGTATGTGAGTGTATTGGTAGTGTGTTGTATGTGAGTGTATTGGTAGTGTGTTGTGTGTGAGTGTATTGGTAGTGTGTTGTGTGTGAGTGTATTGGTAGTGTGTTGTTGTGATTGTATTGGTAGTGTGTTGTGTGTGATTGTATTGGTAGTGTGTTGTGTGTGAGTGTATGGTAGTGTGTTGTGTGTGAGTGTATTGGTAGTGTGTTGTGTGTGATGTATTGGTAGTGTGTTGTATGTGAGTGTATTGGTAGTGTGTTGTGTGTGATTGTATTGGTAGTGTGTTGTGTGTGATTGTATTGGTAGTGTGTTGTGTGTAGTGTATTGGTAGTGTGTTGTGTGTGAGTGTATTGGTAGTGTGTTGTGTGTGAGTGTATTGGTAGTGTGTTGTGTTTTGAGTGTATTGGTAGTGTTGTTGTTGTGGTGTATTGGTAGTGTGTTGTGTGTGATTGTATTGGTAGTGTGTTGTGTGTGATTGTATTGGTAGTGTGTTGTGTGTGAGTGTATTGGTAGTGTGTTGTGTGTGAGTGTATTGGTAGTGTGTTGTGTGTGAGTGTATTGGTAGTGTGTTGTGTGTGATTGTATTGGTAGTGTGTTGTGTGTGAGTGTATTGGTAGTGTGTTGTATGTGAGTGTATTGGTAGTGTGTTGTGTGTGATTGTATTGGTAGTGTGTTGTGTGTGAGTGTATTGGTAGTGTATTGTGTGTGAGTGTATTGGTAGTGTGTTGTGTGTGAGTGTATTGGTAGTGTGTTGTGTGTGAGTGTATTGGTAGTGTGTTGTGTGTGATTGTATTGGTAGTGTGTTGTGTGTGAGTGTATTGGTAGTGTGTTGTATGTGAGTGTATTGGTAGTGTGTTGTGTGTGATTGTATTGGTAGTGTGTTGTGTGTGAGTGTATTGGTAGTGTATTGTGTGTGAGTGTATTGGTAGTGTGTTGTGTGTGAGTGTATTGGTAGTGTGTTGTATGTGAGTGTATTGGTAGTGTGTTGTATGTGAGTGTATTGGTAGTGTGTTGTATGTGAGTGTATTGGTAGTGTGTTGTGAGTGTATTGGTAGTGTGTTGTTTGTGATTGTATTGGTAGTGTATTGTGTGTGAGTGTATTGGTAGTGTATTGTGTGTGAGTGTATTGGTAGTGTATTGTGTGTGATTGTATTGGTAGTGTATTGTGTGAGTGTATTGGTAGTGTGTTGTGTGTGAGTGTATTGGTAGTGTGTTGTGTGTGATTGTATTGGTAGTGTATTGTGTGAGAGTATTGGTAGTGTGTTGTGTGTGAGTGTATTGGTAGTGTGTTGTGTGTGAGTGTATTGGTAGTGTGTTGTATGTGAGTGTATTGGTAGTGTGTTGTGTGTGAGTGTATTGGTAGTGTATTGTGTGTGATTGTATTGGTAGTGTATTGTGTGAGTGTATTGGTAGTGTGTTGTGTGTGAGTGTATTGGTAGTGTGTTGTATGTGAGTGTATTGGTAGTGTGTTGTATGTGAGTTTATTGGTAGTGTGTTGTATGTGAGTGTATTGGTAGTGTATTGTATGTGAGTGTATTGGTAGTGTGTTGTATGTGAGTGTATTCTTGTATTTATGTTCTAGTTTGTTTACATCCCAGACTGTCATAGTCACTAGACTCTGGGTGTGCTGCTTGGCCTCCGTGGTTATTAAACCTATTGCAGCTCGATTGCTAGAGCACCACTCAGCTCACACACTGAGGTCTGTGGTTCGATCCCCGGTACGGGTGGAAACATTAGGACGTGTTTCCCTAAAACACCTACTGTCCATGTTCACAGTAAAATAGGTACCTGGGTGTTAGTGGACTGGTGTGGGTCGCATCCTAGGGACAAAATTGACCTAATTTGTCCGAAATGCTCAGTATAACAAGCGGCTTTCTATATAGTAGTATGTCATTGATGTCAGCTAGGCCTGTATACCTTGTACATGTACTTGTAGAAATAAATATTATTATTATTATTATTATTATTATTATTATTATTATTAGTAGTAGTAGTAGTAGTAGTAGTAGTAGCAGTAGTAGTCACTGAGGGATTACAACGCTACAACAATAACAATCACTGGAAGACCACCAATCCACTGGTGCAGCTGGTAGTGCTGCTGTTGTCATACAGAGTGATGGCTCTCTTAAAGAAATTGGAGCACGCATCAATAACTGGGCCTCTACCCTTCAGACAGAACTGTTTGCCATACTCCTTGCACTCAAATGCGTCCATGTATCTAAGGTTAACTCTCTAATTGTAACTGATTCTCTGTCATCCATAAATGCTCTCAACTCATCAAGTATAACTTGTAGCATGCTCGTGTCAGAAGCCAGGCACAGGTATGGTAGGATTCTGGATAGTAGAGTCAGAGTGCACATGCTGTGGATTCCATCTCACATTGGTCTTCAGATGCATGATAGAACTGATAAATTGGCTAAGTTTTATGCTTTCAAAGAGGGGATAGATTACAATCTTGGCTTGTCAGTTAGCAGTTTGAGAACAATAATACGAAAAGAACTTCAACTGAATTTTATTGACTTAAGACTCAGGGAGTTTGACACCAGTCAGTCCATCTATCATCATTCTATCATGCAGGAGGAGCCACATGTCTATGGTGCATCCAACAAAATAAGCAGACTCTTGGATGTCACTACCGCCCGCCTCCGGCTGGGTTACAAGTATCTTTGGCAGGTTAAATCACCACCACCAGATGTAGACCAAACAAGATGTAAACTTTGCCAGTTGGATTATTGTCACACCCTGCGTCATTATGTACTGGAGTGCGATAAAATTAATGAATTCAGAGACTACTCATTCAGAAATGTTCAAGATATGTCAAGTATTTTATCCACAGTGGTATATTACAGACCATTCTGGAAAAATACCCTGACTTTGCTCCCTGTAAATAAAGCATTGACACGTGTGTGTGTGTGTGTGTGTGTGTGTATGTACATGTGTGTATGTGTATGTGTGTATGTATATACATGTATGCGTGTGTATGTGTATATGTATATGTGTGTGTGTGATCCAACAATTAAAATTTGCACCAATAACTCATTACAGTTGTGGCTGGGTGTAGACTAATAGATTGCTCATTGCTTTATAATTTGTTCATGAGTGCAACCATGTACAGACGTAAGTAAATTTACTTACATGATTCATTACCTTGTAACTAGTGAATTAATTACCATTGTACCTTGTTCAGCTATCAAAACTTTGGGGCCCAGTCTCTGGACCCTATATATACCTCTGTAATCTGCAAATACCTTTGTAACTTGTCATATTGTGACCATCTGAGTTCATTACCTTTGTAACTTGCTCAGCTATCAAACTTTGAGGTCCAGTCCCTGGACCCATTATGTACCTCTGTAATCTTTTGACTACCGCCCACAGGATGGGTATGGGGTGCATAATAAAGATATCAAACTAACTGGAAGACCACCTCCTCCAGCGTCTTCTCGTTATACACAAAATTTCGGGCCTCCTAAGTTAATCTTGTACCCCAGGATGCGACCTACAGCAGTCGGCTATCACTCAGGTACCTACTTACTGCTAGGTGAGCAGAGGCAGTAGGTGTAAGGAAACATGTCATCGTTTCACCCGTGACGGGGAATCGAACCGGGAGCCTCAGTGTATAAGCTGAGGACGCTACTAACCAAGCCACGAACACAAGCTACAAAAATACAAAACAATAGAAGGGGTACACTTGAGTGTCTTCTTCGTTAAGCCTTGGTACTGGATGTGGTACTCGCTAGTAGACGCTCGGCTTGTAGATTTATGGTCCACTGCTGCACGCTACTGTCAAGGTCACACACTGAGGTTTCATGGTGAAGATTTACGTTAGTTACGGTAGCCTTGTCACGAAATTAACAACTGCCAACAGAATCCTCTCTTCGACACACTTTTGACATATGTTTTTTTTTTCCTTTGCACCAGCAGAGCTTTCATCAATAATACGCCTTCCGTTTACTTACACATTAGAAAGTTTATTGAAATCATTAGGCTGAATTCAAGACAGCATTTTGTTTTCATTTTGCTTTTCTGTTTGCTGTAGTCAGTCGTCTACAGGAGTCAGCTTCACGCAGCCCAGAGGTATATCAAAGGTGAGGTATAACCGTGGGTGACGGATGAAGGTAAACTTTCAGTATTATCTTGTGTAGGCAGATCCATACATAGTGTTAGTTCCGTTGTTAACGCGACGGAGGTAAGGTTTGGCTAGGTTAGGTTTGGCTAGGTTAGGTTTGGCTAGGTTAGGTTTGGCTAGGTTAGGTTTGGTTAGGTTAGGTTTGGCTAGGTTAGGTTAGGTTTGGCTAGGTTAGGTTTGGCTAGGTTAGGTTTGGTTAGGTCAGGTTAGGTTTGGTTAGGTTAGGTTAGGTTTGGCTAGGTTAGGTTTGGTTAGGTTAGGTTAGGTTTGGCTAGGTTAGGTTAGGTTTGGCTAGGTTAGGTTAGGTTTGGTTGGGCTAGGTTAGGTTAGGTTAGGTAAGGTTTGTCAGGAAACAGGACAAATGTTTCCTGACGCGGATCTTAGTCATATGATGACCCACAGCTGGAGCTTTTGGTTATCTGACCGAGGCCTTCTGCTGGCTTACCCGTTCATGTCTTTAAAATTCATGGTTATGATTATAACCATTAATTAGCAATTAACGCGACGGAAAATCCAACCCTCCATTGCTTTTT
>WNWK01006063.1:107500-110953 GCA_009830355.1 Cherax destructor | reverse complement strand
AGAGAGAGAGAGAGAGAGAGAGAGAGAGAGAGAGAGACTTCCGTTAACCTTAACATTGTGGCATCATTCTGCCAGGGTCACGTGTGTTGTGTATTAACATTGTGTGTTTACTTCAGAGTCTGCCTCCGTCAGTGTCTAAGTCAGTATCTGGCTGTGTCAGTGTCTGCCTCTGTCAGTGTCTGCCTCCGTCAGTGTCTGCCTCCGGCAGTGTCTGTCTACGTCAGTGTCTAAGTCAGTATCTGGCTGTGTCAGTGTCTGCCTCTGTCAGTGTCTGCCTCTGCCAGTGTTTGTCTACGGCAGTGTCTGTCACCGTCAGTGTCTGTCTCCGTGAGTGTCTGTCACCGTGAGTGTCTGTCTCCGTCAGTGTCTGTCTCCGTCAGTGTCTGTCTCCGTCAGTGTCTGTCACCGTGAGTGTCTGTCACCGTCAGTGACTGCTTCCGTCAGTGTCTGTCTACGTCAGTGTCTGCCTCTGTCAGTGTCTGTCTCTGTCTCCGGCAGTGTCTGCCTCCGTCAGTGTCTGTCTACGTCAGTGTCTGCCTCTGTCAGTGTCTGTCTCTGTCTTCGGCAGTGTCTGCCTCTGTCAGTGTCTGCCTCTGTCAGCGTCTGCCTCCGTCAGTGTCTGTCTCCGTCAGTGTCTGCCTCCATCAGTGTCTGTCACCGTCAGTGTCTGCCTCCATCAGTGTCTGTCACCGTCAGTGTCTGCCTCCATGAAAATATGTATGTCTTTGTCAGTGTCTGTCTCCGCCATTGTATGTAGTTGTCAGTGTCTGTCGCTCTCAGTGTATGTAACTCTCAGTGTATGTAGTTGTCAGTGTCTGTCGCTCTCAGTGTATGTAACTCTCAGTGTATGTAGTTGTCAGTGTCTGTCGCTCTCAGTGTATGTAACTGTCAGTGTATGTAGCTGTCAGCGTTTGTCGTTGTCAGTGTATGTATTGTCATTGTATGTAGTTGTCAGTGTCTGTCGTTGTCAGTGTATGTAGTTGTCAGTGTCTGTCGTTGTCAGTGTATGTAGTTGTCATTGTATGTAGTTGTCAGTGTCGGTCGTTGTCAGTGTATGTAGTTGTCAGTGTCTGTCGCCGTCATTGTATGTAGTTGTCAGTGTCTGTCGTTGTCAGTGTATGTAGTTGTCAGTGTCTATCGCCGTTAGTGTATGTAGTTGTCAGTGTTTGTCGCCGTCATTGTATGTAGTTGTCAGTGTCTGTCCTTGTCAGTGTATGTAGTTGTCAGTGTCTATCGCCGTTAGTGTATGTAGTTGTCAGTGTCTGTCCTTGTCAGTGTATGTAGTTGTCAGTGTCTGTTGTTGTCATTGTATGTAGTTGTCAGTGTCTGTCGTTGTCATTGTATGTAGTTGTCAGTATCTGTCCTTGTCAGTGTATGTAGTTGTCAGTGTCTGTCGTTGTCAGTGTATGTAGTTGTCAGTGTCTGTCGTTGTCAGTGTATGTAGTTGTCAGTGTCTGTCGCCGTCATTGTATGTAGTTGTCAGTGTCTGTCGTTGTCAGTGTCTGTCGTTGTCAGTGTCTGTCGCCGTCAGTGTATATAGTTGTCAGTGTCTGTCGCCGTCAGTGTATGTAGTTGTCAGTGTCTGTCGCCGTCAGTGTATTTAGTTGTCAGTGTCTGTCGCCGTCAGTGTATGTAGTTTTGTCAGTGTGTCGCCGTCAGTGTATGTAGTTGTCAGTGTCTGTCGCCGTCAGTGTATATAGTTGTCAGTGTCTGTCGCCGTCAGTGTATGTAGTTGTCAGTGTCTGTCGCCGTCAGTGTATTTAGTTGTCAGTGTCTGTCGCCGTCAGTGTATGTAGTTTTGTCAGTGTCTGTCGCCGTCAGTGTATGTAGTTGTCAGTGTCTGTCGCCGTCAGTGTATGTAGTTGTCAGTGTCTGTCGCCGTCAGTGTATGTAGTTGTCAGTGTCTGTCGTTGTCATTGTATGTAGTTGTCAGTGTCTGTCGCCGTCAGTGTATGTAGTTGTCAGTGTCTGTCGTTGTCATTGTATGTAGTTGTCAGTGTCTGTCGCCGTCAGTGTATGTAGTTGTCAGTGTCTGTCGCCGTCAGTGTATGTAGTTGTCAGTGTCTGTCGTCATTGTATGTAGTTGTCAGTGTCTGTCGCCGTCAGTGTATGTAGTTGTCAGTGTCTGTCGCCGTCAGTGTATGTAGTTGTCAGTGTCTGTCGTCATTGTATGTAGTTGTCAGTGTCTGTCGCCGTCATTGTATGTAGTTGTCAGTGTCTGTCGCCGTCAGTGTATGTAGTTGTCAGTGTCTGTCGTTGTCATTGTATGTAGTTGTCAGTGTCTGTCGCCGTCAGTGTATGTAGTTGTCAGTGTCTGTCGCCGTCAGTGTATGTAGTTGTCAGTGTCTGTCGTCATTGTATGTAGTTGTCAGTGTCTGTCGCCGTCATTGTATGTAGTTGTCAGTGTCTGTCGTTGTCAGTGTATGTAGTTGTCAGTGTCTGTCGCCGTCATTGTATGTAGTTGTCAGTGTCTGTCGTTGTCAGTGTATGTAGTTGTCAGTGTCTGTCGCCGTCAGTGTATATAGTTGTCAGTGTCTGTCGACGACAGCCCTGCTTTCGTCAACGGTTCACGGCTGTCTCCATCAGCAATTCCATTAGCACTTGCTCTGCTAGCTGCCTCAATTAGCACTTGCCTCTCTCAGCACCTTCCTCAGTGCCTGCCTCAGTCAATACTTGCCTCAGTCAGCACCTTTGTCAGTGCCTGCCTATGTCAATACTTGCCTCAGTCAGCACCTTTGTCAGTGCCTGTCTCAGTCAGCACCTGTCTCAGTCAGCACCTTTGTCAGTGCATGTCTCAATCAATACTTGCCTCAGTCAGCACTTTTGTCAGTGCCTGCCTCAGTCAGCACCTTTGTGTCTGCCTCAGTCAGCACCTTTGTCAGTGTCTGCCTCAGTCAGCACCTTTGTCAGTGCCTGCCTCAGTCAATACTTGCCTAAGTCAGCACCTTTGTCAGTGCCTGCCTCAGTCAATACTTGCCTTAATCAGCACCTTTGTCAGTGCCTGCCTCAGTCAGCACCTTTGTGAGTGCCTGTCTCAGTCAATACTTGCCTCAGTCAGCACCTTTGTCAGTGCCTGTCTCAGTCAATACTTGCCTCAGTCAACACCTTTGTCAGTGCCTGTCTCAGTCAATACTTGCCTCAGTCAGCACCTTTGTCAGTGCCTGCCTCAGTCAGCACCTGCCTCAGTCAGCACCTTTGTCAGTGCCTGCCTCAGTCAGCACCTTTGTCAGTGCCTGCCTCAGTCAGCACCTGCCTCAGTCAGCACCTTTGTCAGTGCCTGTCTCAGTCAATACTTGCCTCAGTCAGCACCTTTGTCAGTGCCTGTCTCAGTCAGCACCTTTGTCAGTGCCTGTCTCAGTCAGCACCTTTGTCAGTGCATGTCTCAATCAATACTTGCCTCAGTCAGCACTTTTGTCAGTGCCTGCCTCAGTCAGCACCTTTGTGTCTGCCTCA